>QEYB01000540.1:0-16964 GCA_017562135.1 Dipylidium caninum
GAATAAGGCCTGATTTGTCAACGTGGAGGTACACACACTTTTCTATATCTTCTTTCGGACTCTTGTGGGAATTACAATTGATAATGTATGTCCTAAAGCCACTAAATTTGTTTATTGTTACTCATGTCCACCGATACGATGCGGGAGCGAACGAAAGGAATGGAAGAAATAATATGTAATAATATTCTAATGACGTTCGAGAGTTTTGTAACCGCGAATGGTTGTAGAAAAAGCGCGCGATAAATGGGTTCACTTCTGCATACGGAATTGATAACGGGTGTTTTGTACGTAACATTGCCCAGTGGGAAGTAAACAAAGTGTTTTTGGGAAGTCTGCTTGATTTACGGCTTCTTACGTCAGGAAATCCCTGGGCTTCCACAACAGAGTCCGCGTGTGGCGGATAGCTGCTATGCTCCTTTGCCCACAGATCCGTGCTGGATGAGGGCATTACCTGTGTAAAATACTGCACCCCCAGTTGGCAGTGAACAGCTCCAGACGACGGCAGGAACGGGTTCTAATAGATCGCTTTCGCCTCACGAAAGTCAGATCGCGACACTAATTCATTTCAAAACCTTGCTGCAGTGCAAAATGGTTTTGCTGCCAAACCTTTCCTTCAAACATGTCATCTGGCGGAGATCGCCACCTTCTATGTTTGTCGACCATTATGAGGCGGCCAGTGGGATGTGCTTCTTCATCACACTCGCATATTTTGTCCGCTGGATGCCCAAATCGAGTGACGTAATAAAAGGTCAAGAGCCTCAGATCCTGCCCTTTCCAGCCAGATTGAAGTACGAATGCTTCGTCAAGTTTGATGGACAAGATGCACCCAGTTGATACTTCGCAAATATTCAATGTTTAGTGACAACTTGGGCATCTTTCATGACTTCAAGTTTTGGTAGCGACAGAGACGGTAGATTGCCTTGGAAATCCCCGTCCTCACCGTCTGCATGTGACTGAAGTTTCACCCTATCCTTTCTCCAACTCACGATCTCCCAGGCTGCGAAGATGACCAGTCCCAATGTAAAGAACACCCAAAAGTTGTTGATCATTTATTACTTCATCGCATATATATATTTATACATTAAATTCCAAAACAGAATAGCATACTTTTTTGTCTGCAGCCAACCTATTCATGTGCTACTAGCCTAAAAAGAAATGTCCACAATAATCAGTAATTTTATGAGTTGACGAAAGCATAAATTGTAAAAAAAAAAAAAAAAAAAAAAAAAAAAAAAAAAAAAAAAAAAAAAAAAAAAAAAAAAAAAAAAAAAAAAAAAAAAAAAAAAAAACAACAAAAAAAAAAATTGGAGACAGTCCAAAGTGTACATTGGTATATCTTATCTCCAAAACAGTATAAGTTTTTCGCTCACTCCTCCTATGAAGAACAATGTTATTCTGTTTGTTTTTTGTCAGTGTTGTTAGACGGAATATCCCGAAGGATCCACTCACACTGGGAGGCGAATTAGCATTGTGAACACGGCCAGCTAAGTCTACCGCGATAACACCAATGTAGAGGGTCGCCTCGTAGCCACGCAGTTCATCATAGCAACAATACGTCGCCACGTCCAGCTGTGTTTTTTTGGCTCATCCGGTGTCGGTAACCCGGATCCACAATTGCTGAATTGCAGCACCCGTGGAGACATGACTGCTCATATCTTTATTATCCATTTTATATCTCGTGTGGGCATTGTGTACTGGCTAATTAATGTCTCGCCCATGTAGTCCGAAGTTGTAACTGGGGCACTTCGTCTTCTTTCCAATCCTCCGATGATGGCTGAATGTTATGGATGGGTGTGTTTCACGATCGTGGCGCATACATTCTGTGTACTATTATTCCAACAATGCCATCAGCACCGAGGTTTAGCTATTGGAGGGTGGTCGTAGGTTTGGCGCTGTGTACGATTAGCAGCGTAAACTAACAGGGGGCAGTAAAATGGATTTTAGACGAGAGTGCGCCACGTCGACGTATCTGCAGTTAGATCTAGGGGAAGCAAATTCGCTGGTTTCAGCAGCCATTGTATTACAAAAGGAAATACCTGAAAAGAGAAGGAAATTCTTGACCACGAAAGGGGTGGCCCCTTGTGTTATAACTGCCATTTTGGATAAAAAGACATTTTTTTCTTACCATCGAATTACTTTAAAAATAACGGAATGCCGTACTACTAGATGACCTTCTCGCCGGGTCAGGACAATTTGACACCCCACTTTTGAGAAAGTTAAATCTTATTTTGATCGAGAAATTAAACTAGCACCTGTTGATATCTTCTTCACGTTTAATATTTGTTCTTCAGAAAAATTTACAAGGGAAAAACTGGTGATAGTCGAAGGGTTGTTTTTAAGCCTGCGCGAATATGATGAGTGACACAATTTGTCAGCCTGGTTGTGCAATTTCTGACGAATTCCCAAATCAGCATTGATAGCGCATTAATCACGACGCCAGTATGCATGTCATTCGTGTTGAATCGCCGACCTCTTTCCTTGCGATCCTGTCTCGTGACAATTCTAACAACTGAAAATTGAGTTTATTCACCCAGTTTTTAAAATCTCATCAAGCACTGGTCTCGAATGTCCCACCCTACAAACAACATTCTCTTAGTCGCAGTCAAATTTGTCTTAGAGGTGCAAGATATATTGTTCGACAGGCTCACCAAAGCGCGCCTTCCACTTCAAGCCCAATTATAATGCGGTTCGGAAAGGCCTCAATTTTGTTTTAACAGGCAGAGATGTTCATATGACGGTCTCGATCATCCAAACTTCCTCTGAGTTCTTCATATGGTATCCTCGCGAATATTTCACACCACCCATCCCCCTTAAATGCTGTCAAAGGTTCACCGAGCCAAAGTGAACCCTTCTGGATTGCCCAATGTTTAGTTCGAAGAAGATCCATGCCTCCATTCATGGGTTCCTAACAACATCATGCGATCCGAGGACAGTCTCCCTAACGACGGTTTTCAGATACTGTTTCCAATTTTTTAAAACAAACTTCTTGCATGTCCTCCCAGAAGCCCGTATCATCAACAAGCACTTTCAATAAACTTCTAGCTGCTTCCGTAGCATATCGTTCTTGCTGAAATAAGTGTAAATCCAGGGGTGAAAAACTTCACCCGGTGGCTGATTGGCAACCACTCCAGTTGATACACATGAGCGTCAACGTGAATCACCAATGTTGTAGTGAATTAGCTCGTATCGCTATGTGGAAGCATTGAGCAATGGAAAGAGAGGGTCGAACATGGGCCAAATTCGAAATGTGGCTGCTTGTCGAAAGCGTTGTTATGTTAATCTGATATTTGCGTCGATGGTGTGCAGCGTATGAAGAGACGCGTGCCTAAGGTTCAGACAGCCGAACATGTGCAATAACAATCATTTAAGATATTATAAATTCACCTGCATTCTGCTAGATTAACGCAGAGCTTGGAAAGAGGATAGAGAGGAGTTCCTGGTAAATTCAAACTAAATAATACATTGCTCCTTGTTGTTACCATGTTCGTGCATTTGAAAGCAGATCCACGTCTCGGCCTGATGGAGAAGGGTGATGAAAGTATAACGACGGTGTTAACGAATTGGACCGCATCACTGTTCTACTTTACACTATGGTGAGAGACCTTGCCCCATGCACTGGAGGAGGTGAAGGAGGAACCGCATTCATCCTTTGTGGTTGATCACAATTACTCAAACTGTGCGTAAATTGTCGAAGCAAATTTTTTGATCCAAGCCGGACGTCGGGTCATTCAAGTTCACATGTAGGCCCGGTGTCTACAAATCTAGAGTGATTTTCACCAGATAGCGCGTCATATTTTTATTAAAATGTCGGCGCGCAAAATTGCATGACGCCCTTCAAAAAGATTTGCTTTGAACTGTCGAGTAGAGATAATAGTGTGAAGTATGAGTCGCCCAAACAAGAACGACTCCGTGGGCCAAATAGGGCGAAACCCTTGGTTTGACGCTTGCATGAAATACTTCGAAAGAACCAAGAAACAACGTGTTCAAATCCCTTTCTCAAATATCTAAATCGGCGTTGTATGAGATAAAATTTTTCATTAAATTGAACCCGGTTTTGAAACCGCATAGTATTTTAGCAAAATTTGTTTAGATTCAACATTGGTGATGTGAGAGATGTTATCGAATGCGGAATTTAGCCGGCCAGTTGAGGAATGAGGAATTGTGACAATTGGTATAGCGTGGACAAAAGACGATGTCTCGTGTTGGGTAAGGTTGAGCTACATAGGTAAGTGTGGCCATATAGTGTGGCGAGGTTTGATGTGAATGGTGAGATGATGAAGGAGCAGGCTGGGTGACGCATGTCTTCGAGAAGGCATTCATAAAGGCATGAGGTATTGTGTGAAATGATATATTAGTGGGACAAATTGCTTTGTTCCCTATAAGAAGCTATTGATAAAAATGAGGAACTTAACGTATATTATCGGCATCTAGTTGAAATTGACAACAAAGGTGCCACTCCTATAGGTTCAAACTCAATGCTTTCAACGCTTACAAATCCAGAAAAATTCTTTTAGAGCGTCAGCCATGATCATTAGCATTTGCATACCAAAACAGAAATTAAAGTATAGTTAAAGAACAAGCGCCTTCCAATATGCCTATTACAGCCCCATAAATTGAATAAGGGTTGTCGTTGATGTCGGATGATTAGATTGAAATGAAAGGTAAAATAATAACCACAATGAATACGTGCAAATATGTTACATAAAAAATGGTCCTAGGCCAACATAGGGAAAAGACAATTAAGTAAACGAAAAAATAAAAATAGAGCATATAATACTACAGAAGACAAAAATAACTTTAATAAATGCAACTTTTCACATATCATCAAAGGGCCAAGAATATACGATTGAAAATTCCCTTTTTATATCTGCCTTTTATTCTCATCTTGTTCACGATATGACGTCAACAAAAACAGCAAAAGCCAATAATACAAGGGAAAGGAGAAAGACCGTGCTTTCTTAAAAGTGTACACACAACATAAGACAATACAAAAATATACATAATACTCACACTACCGCAAATCCACTTTAAAAGTATTTCGTCCTCGCCACCCCACTTCTTGCAAAACAAAACCTTTTTTCTCTACTATGCCAATTTTCCCGCTATGCCAATAAATCTTAACGCTTCCTGAACGTAATACTATGCCCATGAATACGCGCACAACTCAACCTGCCCTCAAATCAGTTCGCGCACACTTTCCCAGCACTGTTTCGCTCACACACCCTGTCTTAAAGCGCCGCCCCATCGCTTATTTGCGCTAGCCTATACAATTCTCCCAATGCGTCTTGCTTTCAAATTTCTTTCTGGAGACATCCTTTCCCCTTCCTCATGTCGTCCCACTTCAATGCTCTACAATCTATCTCAACACCAGTTCCGTCAATCCACACTTCCTCAAATCGAGACCTTTCGTCTTACCCAGAATATACCAATTAGCAGTAGATGTACACAAAATAAGGAATACCTGGATGGATGAAAAAATAATTTCCGAATTTTTCAACGAACTCCCGACGAAATTACTAAAAAATGTCCAAGTGATTGTAAGTTATTAACATCACAAAATAAATGCACAACGCACTGCAACAAATTAAAAATCAATCCAGTTAACAAATTTATCATTTTTGCTATGCAAACGGATTTTTTCTTGACCGAAATGAAACAAAAATGTTATATACTAGTAATAAAAATGTCTCATTTGCATTTACTTTTAGAAATTCGTTTGTTCATTTACCCTCGTCCACTTTAGCATCATGCCTACTATTTCATCTTTCGTGGAATTAACAGTCCCATCTTCCGGTTTATATGCGTTTTCCGTGTTCCCTTGGTCGTGTCTTATTCGCCAACTCTGGCGCGTATTCATACTGTCTGTCGCTCCGTGAGCTATTTACCGTTTACTCGTTTCTCTTTCGTTTTAACCTAGTTATAATCTATCATCTCAACTAAAACTTAATTTCAATTTTGGGGCTTAATGGAGCATATTCAGTGTCGTTTGTTTTCTGCACATATTTCTACTGGTTTTCAATCATCATTCTTCCATACAAGAATGCTGCGAGCATGGTTTCCGCATTTATAAGTGTTGAAAGCATGAAGTTAGGACCAATAGGGCCCGCTCTTGTCGTTATTCCTCTTGTGCACCTGAAACATTACAGTTATTGTTTGGATTTTGGCTTTGTTAACTTCTAATGACGAATTAGATGTTAAGAGATGTTTATCAGTTTTGATATCAAGTCATATTGTTATAGTTTCTTGCGGGCGTAGATTTAGTGGCTCAATTACCGTAAACGTATATTGTATAGGCCAAGATTTGTCAGATGCTTTGATTTTAATTTTATTATGTCAGGTTTCATAATACATAAGGCAGTTATAATTGATTACACTTCGAGTCTCCCATAGCAGGCAAGGATGTAACGAATAATGTTGTTCCTAGCATTTAACATTAATAGTACAACCTGCCGACTGCATAATTTGTTTGTAAACGACAAACAGTGAAGATATGAACTGTATTGCACTTGATAAATTGGGCTGTATATTTATTGATAATCGGTGTTGTTGCACTAGAACAAGGCGGATATCTGCTAGTTATTCCGTCATAAGTTCTTCGAAAAATTTGTAAATTATCGATATATTTAAGAAATAAAGACGATGTTTGTTAATGTGGAGTTAATTGGTACGTATATCGAAAAGAGGTGACAGGTTGAGGTGAATAGGAGAGAGACGATGCGGAGCGTGGGCAAAGCATTGTCGTCGCGAGATTCTCGGACATAAGATGTGATGCGGAGGTCTGCTAGTGGCACTGCTTGAGTATGAATAAAAGGCGATGTGGTGTGTTGAACAAGGATAGAGTGAGGGAGGCTGTGATGCAGACATGGCAGTGTTGCGGTTGTTTGTGGTGGAGCTTTAGGTTGAGAGAATTCCGTTTTCGCGAAAGCGTGTGGCGCCAAAGCATAGCGAATCCTTTTTCCTTCGAAGTCGGGGGTAGGGAACTGTTGGATTCATGACGTTATGCGGGGGTTGTGTAGTGGCATTGTTGGAGTATGGATAAAAGACGATTTGGTGTGTTGCAGAGGAGTGGGGTGAGGGAGGCAGTGATGCAGTAGAGAGTGGGAGGTTTGAGTTGGATAGGAGAGTCCCGGCGCGGTGCGGTGCGTAGGCCAAGCATTGTCTTCGCTTGACATTCGGACTTACGAGTATATGCGCATTTCTGTGGTGGCATTGTTGGAATATCGAGACATGGAAGTGTGTTGTGTTGAATAATTTTGGAGTGGGGTTGGCAGTGTTGAATTTGATTGTGTGATATTTAATTTGCCCTATAAGGCTAATTCGCTCGGTTTATTTCCGTTGGCATAATTCATTTTGTCATCGCTTTGGTTTCCCACTTTCTCGCGAATAATAGAATTGGCATTATTACTATTTGCGTCTTTCAACCTGTGTGAGCAATCACTCAGTGTCTCCAATTCCTTTTCCTTAACTCTAAGTTGTAATTCTTCTCGCCCGTCAATCGTGTCCTACATGTATCATCGTCACCTTTCTTCTTCTTCTTCTTCATGTATCCATAACCTCAAATGTGCTTATTTTTTTTCTACTGTAGCCGTAGGTGAAATACGCCCTCTATTAACCTCTTCTCCATCTTTCTGCGCCAGTTCTTGGCATCAATGATCCGTTACATCTGGACATTCCTGTACGCAGTTTGACTAAAAAACTCAGTGGCCTCTTGTGGACATTTATAAGGTCACCAACTGCTACAGGTCGATGGGGGGGATCGCGACATCGCCACGTGATCGTTCATGAACAGACGAATAATTTTGTGACAACGGTGATCAAGTGCTAAATGTTTAAGCAAGTTAATTTGGGACGCCCAATGTTACAAGTTAATCTCACATCCCACCAATTAGTTAGTGTGGCTTTGGAGCCTACGGAGTGTCGTTACGCTGCTGCCATAGTGCGTGAACATTGACTCATCGTCCCACGACCTTTAACGCAGTCGTCGCTCTAATCGGAGTGTGAGGATGCCCATGCAAACCACTATGGCCATGACCTTCCGCAATCCGAAGTTCCTCATCAGCTTGTGGCATGACGTTTTGCGTTAAGACACTGATTGGCAGGCCTGCCAATGGTTAAACTCTCCGTCCAGTTACAGTGGCCATGTGACACAGATTGTCGATAAGCATTACCTTATTGGCATATCTTCAGCTGAGGAAATGTCCTACACAGAGGGGCGTAGGCTCACTCAATGTTGGACTTTTGGCCTATTATCCGTCAGCCAACGCAGCCATCGAGGTAGTTGAGGCCACGTAAATGTAAAAGTTAAAATACTTGCATATCTTGTTAAGATGATTTGGGACATTTATGTCGATAAAATAGATGGAAATGATGTGTTTAGACATACGTCACTCATTCTTCAGTGCGAGTGACGCGATCAAGAACACTTTGCCCTGTTCATGTTACCAGTTCACCACGCCGTCAGCTGAAACGTCACAATAGCTGTTAAGGGCACTTCTCATCAGTGTCTCTGCTCGAAACACAGAGTACGCATTGCGATGCGATGCCTGATGAGGGTGCACGAAATTTGAGATACTTCGCAGTTTTGATGCTACCCATCGACTACTTTGTCGGCATCAGTAGTTCTACTAAAGGCAGTGGGTCAATTAGTGTAACGAGAAGTAAAGATTGCCAGCAGAGCACCTAGGCGTCATACGCCACCAGGCTGGATGAGCTGATGGTGGTGTAAACTCGTTCCACGTTGGGTTGACTTGATCGAGAAAGTGAAATATTACTCTGGAGTGTGGGTTGCGGAATTCCTTTTAGTTCGTCTCCATGCTGAGCCTAGTCACGATTTGCCACATACCCTGAAATGCACCTTCTCATGTCACTTGCATTTAAGGAAACATTTCAAGCGTTGCGTTCTGTTCTAAAGTGAGCCAGAGTAATGATTGAAAGTAGGCGTCTGTTGCCGTCGAATGAGACCTCCCCTGAGGAGGTAGAGTGATTAACATGAACAGACCTCCAAAGGAAGAGGAAGGCGACATGCTTAGTACTCCATAGCCTGGAAATTCCACTTTTCTCCGTAAATTCAATTCGAGTTGAGGGCCAAGTCGACGCGGAGATGTGCCGAGTGTTCATTCTATCTGATACCACACAATCCAACTTCTATTCGATAACTCCAACTCTACGAGCAATATTCTATAGCAATTTACTATTTGTTAAATTCATGAGCCTGCTTGACCTTACTCTCGTATTTGGTTCGACTCTCGAAGTTATTATGGCGTTGGGTAGTGTTTGGATTGGATGTTACTGATGCAAAGAGGGGCGAGACATCTGGACGCTCAAATTTCATCATGTTAGCTGCGTGGCTATACAAAATCTAAGATCTCCGTCCATTTAGCAACGCTTTATTGAAAGCCCTTCCGCATTCCGGATGAAATGCTCATATTATCCAGGTAATGATTAGAGGATGTATCATTTCAAATCTCTTCCATACCCCCAGCCTTCAATAGAGGTCTTAGGACACCGTGTCTACTAAGGCCTGCTAAGTAAGATTGGAAAGACGTGGCCTGACTATATCAACCCAAAAAAGGTGAGTTAGAAAAGTTGCTTCCAGTTAATTTAATTCCGTCCATCTCTAACTCGTCTTCAATTGACTTCGTCTTGACGTCGGGCGGCTGCCCTTAACTCCGTGTGTTCTTTTTCCTCGTAAAGCTTCTCGTCGTGTCCATTTCATCGCGGTGTTAGGTAAACTGATGTGTTCCGTCATCACAGACTCCAGCCCAGCACCGAATTGGTCGGCCGGATCTTTTTATTCCCGCCTGTTTTTGGAAGACACCACCCAAGATTGTCTTAGTCATTGTGCTCCCCTGTTTAATATAAGGGATTGTCTCCACATTAACGGACTTTAGTGAGATTAATTATAATTAATTTTTTCTTGAAATTGGCATCGTGGAAATGGTACACTGCAGCGAGTCGACTCTTGCCTTCCAGAGGAGGAATTCACGTCAATGTAGGCGCAACAATCACTGTTCAGTTAATGTGGGAGGAAGTTTAATGTCGCTTTGTGCGAGGAAATTGAACCCCTTCAGCGGGTTGGACGACCCGTTAGGAGATCTGCTAATGCATTGTTCAGGCACTAAATTGTGCAAGGCCGCCCTTTAATATACCATTTTTTTTCGAAGTCTTATCTTTAAAGCTTTTAATCTGCAACGCAGTAAACTCTTCGCTTCGAGAGGCCGAAGGCACCTCCAGGTAAATGTAACAATCTCTGTGTTCATCTCAAAAAGTCGATGGACAAAGCGAAATAGCGCCTGGCATCAATTTGGTTGTCGACCTCTCGTCGTCGCCTCGTTCCACTCATCACCATGATGAGGTGTGGAGTAGAGAGGATTGACACGTTCGTGCCACTGTCCGACGGGTGGAGGGCGTAGGTGGTTGTATGTCATGACACCGAAACCTTGAGGCTTCTCCTTCCTCCGTCGTGAAAGCAGAACCGGCTCCAGCCCTTCCTCGTCGTGCTCCGTCCCGACCCGACCCGACCCGACCCGCCTCGCCGGTCCGGCCCAGTATTTCTTGACCCATCTACGCCGTCTTGGCAAGTCGGGTGTCAAAATAAATGTTGAGTGTCATTTAACAACGTAGTTGTCCACGAACTCCAGAGTTTCCCAACACCAACTAGTCGCCACAATACACCGCATGCTAGATTGCCTGTCTCATACTCGAAGAAGGCTACACCTGAAAACAACCGTGCTCTGCATCGACTTCCCTCGTTTTCAACGATTACGTGTGCTTTCACGGATGACCTCCAAGTTCTTGAGACAGCCCTTCGATGTCCACTGTTAAACTACCGAAGGAAAACTGGATCACCCAAAGTGGGCGGCCATTGAGTCAAATCAGTGATGCAAGCATTCAAAACAGGATATTTCTACGAACATTACTAAATGATTACGCAAATCTGCACAGGTTGTAGGTCTGTCTGAATGAATAGGAGTTAACATCTTCTGGGCGAGTGGCGGAATGATGTATTTCGGCAAAAGGCCTGCTGTATCTGTTGCCTCGTGCTATAAGACTGGGCGTCGAGGGGCTCCCCAAGGACGCATGGAGGGCAGCTGCGACAGGAGACGAAATCACTGAGGACCGATGGAAGTTGCAATACAGAATTCGTTTAATCTATGTTCATCGTTGACGGAATCAGGCCACTTTCATTTTCCTATTTACTTATAAGAATTGGGTAGACGATTCACTGTCTTCCAAGTTGGCGTCACATCACAGATTCCCAGCTGCAATGAGACGTGGTGATCAACCAAATCGTCGCCCTACGGCGTTTTCAGCAGTGCCGCGACGTGGCCTCGACTGCATGTTTGACACCTTGAGTAATCGCTTGGCACTGGGGCCAAAGCCACACTCGAAGGGGAGCGAGTCGGGTGGCTGCCTGCGAGCATCACCCAAAAATGTGCTGAGCCACGCCGACATGTTCCTGACAGATGTTGAAGCCTTCGTCTCGCTAAGTCAGTCTTGTCGTGGACACAGTAGACCCAAGTGGTAGCGGGTGTCGTGTGCACTGACAGTTCTGCGATTTCACGGCACCAGCAAGCTAGAGGCGGTGAAGGAAGAGAGGACGATGACGAGGAGCAAAGGACAGTATGGGGGAATAAAGTAGTCAAAAGAAGTAGGAGGCCATCAGAACAGCTTCGAATCAACCTTCGCCTGCATTTGCGCCTCCTGTTAGCAGAAAATCACCAAAAGTTTCCGGGATGTGGCCTAATTCTTCCGCATGCTTCTTCCATTCTTTACTGCAACTCCGCATTACCAAGTCACTGCACTTCATCATGCATTGTGCAGTTTCTGGTACCATTGCTTGCGGTACAAAGGTGAGATAAGTTGGAGGATTTGTTGAGGTTCTTCTCCAAAAGTTGTCAGAGACAGACTCTCCCCCACCGTCTTTCTCTTTCAACGAGGTGACACCTCTGCTCTCTCTTGTCGATCCACCAGCCAGAGGAGGCGACAGGGGTAAAAGCAATTATGCTATCGCTCTCGTCGTTTTCAAATTTTGACCGCAAGTCCTCATTTGCGTCAACTTCTCTGCGCACCGACATCATTTCTCGTGGCAGATCAACTTGCGCAGATATTCACCCACATGACTGGGAGTTTCGAAGCAGTCCTGCAAGAACCTTTAAAGCTGCTCAGCCCAGCAAATTACGGAGACGTAAGAAGGGCAGTCGTCACGAATTCGAGAAACCGAGTCTCTCTGGGAACGTCGAGGCTATCAATCGCTGGTTTCGGCCTTACTGTGACGGACGATTACCTCCTGTGCCACGAACAATAGTTTAGATTAAATTTGTATCGATCTGCATAACCTCTCGGCAGTCATGAGATTCATCGATGGCTGTGTAGTAGGGAGAATGCAATGCTTGATCAGCCCGGGTAGAAAATTCTCCTCTTAATGCGCTCTCTGTGGCGACATCTCCGCTATCAGGTCCATCTATTACTGCATTCTAAACATCCTCTTGGCGACGTTCCTCCGCTCTGGGGTTCCTTATGCATTTTGTTTTCTGAACTAGACTACCATGTTGAGCGCAGTAGTTCTCACCTACGCTACGGTATCATGGTCTGCAACTTGGGCACTGTTGAATTATGGTGAACCGAGATTATATTTGTGGTGTGCGCCTTTCATTACGAGGGAAGGCGGTGTTGTTCTTTGTTGTGAGAGTCTGCGCACGACGAAATTTTCATTGCGGGGGAATCTTTTGCGAGGTCCTAGTCAAACTTCTGGACGCTGTGTGCCTCAGCAAGCATATCTTGGTTAAGGGATCGACACTTATAAAACACAAATACATCAACTGTACGAAACGCGTCAGCGAGATGGAAGTCAATGTGGTAGAGTGGAATAGCAAAGTAAAACAAAAGGAACCGCCGAGACAGAAACACTTGTCCTAAGCAATCCACGTCCCAATGGCAGGGTTCACCGCGGGCGTGAACCGGCGGTCCGGGAACTGGACCGAAAGGAGTCGAGCTAGACGATGAAATTGCTGTCAATTATCACGTATACGATACTGCAGTTGGCAACGTTACAGTCGGACAGAGAGTTGTATAAAAAATAGGAAAAAAGAGGTTGTCTTCTTCTAATTCCTCTCACAACTCACCATCATATCCACACGCCACTCTCCTCCCATACGGAACTTCCCAGCTACCCGCATATATTCTTTGTGATGGCAAGACACGACCTCGTTACAAGAGGCGGAAGAAGAGAATTCTCAAATTAGTACTCACACTCTTTCAACGAGTAGGGTTAATATCCCCTGTTGATGGCGTTCAACTGCGGTCGGTCTGACCATGCTTTGGTCGCACACATCAAATTGCGACAGAGTGAAATGAGAGTGTCTACGACTTTGCTTCCTCTTCATGAGATGCCAAATATAGCGACGTCTGTAAAACCCGTAACTAATGCCTTGCCTCTCTGCCAGCCACATTTCTACACCCTTTGATTAACAGTTCAAGTTGGCCACGCGTTTTTTAAATGCCAGTTTGAAAGCCTCCTCCCACTTCACTTCAATTCAAAGGAAATTGAAATCGCATTCACATGAGGCTGCGAAACGTCAAAGTGCGCGTCGTTACACCGAGGACGTCTTGAAATAGCGACATCCTTAACGAGCGACGCAAAATCGCTCAGACGACAAACACGGGGAGACACACAGTACGCTATCGTCGCTCCCACCAAATGCCTCATCATATCAATTGCTTCTTCATAATGTTCTGTCCAAACATGGAACCCTTCATCCACGGTCGATTCTCGAGTGGTTTAAATAGGACCTCAACCTGTAGAACCCAAGAACTCTGCCGGTGGGGTAATTGCTCATTACGTAGATTAAAAGAACAAGCTCCGGTGCGAAACCAAAGTCTGATGTGTTGAGCCAGAAGATTCCGCTATGCCGGATTGTTTACCGGACCATGTAACAGATCTTTGCTGGTGAGGGTAGGTATTAGCGACAGAGTTGCCGTGGTAGAGAGACTTCAAGGCTTCTGCCCATTAACCGATCACAATGCATATCGCTCAGTTCAAGCTTCTGAAGATGCTCTCTGAAGACCGCGTGGCTTGGGGGAAGATTGTCTAGTGCAATTCCATTGGCTCTCTCGGCTCGAAAGACTTAACTCACAACTACATCAGCGAGAGACGCAGTCCGCCGATAGGAGTACGCGTTCGAATTGGCTCCTCGCTGCTATCATTTTACGCTTCGAGTGTTACTCGTCCGGAGCTTTGATGCATGTCAATCTGCAGCGGGCAGTTCGGTGTCTAGCCGTCGTAATACTTAGTGATATAGGGGGGGGGAGGGGCGGGGGAACACCTCGACGTGACACGTTAGCATTCCTTGTGCAGGTTCATGTGCAGCTTCATGTGAATGTTTGGCCCTGGTAAACATGTTGTAATCTGTCTCGCCTCAAGGCCTTGAAACTCGGCATAGCTGGAATGTAAACCAGTACTTCAATAGGGACGAGTGCTCTGGCCCGTGTCCGGAAAAAGAGAATACAAGGTTGTCTGGTGTCGGATGGAAATTAGAGATCATGAGATTGATGACTCGGAACTCAATGGGACAACCTATGAGGCTGAAAAGTGAAAGGAGCTGAATAGGCATGTACGAAAAGTCTGTCTCTTTAAAGGCTTTAAATGATCACTACAGGAAGCAAGGGGAATTCGTTGTAAGTAGGGAAAGAGTGCAGTGGATGTAAGCAGCTGGAGGCAGTGCTTTGAGTCCCTCTCAGAGACTGCGAATTCTTATCCTCTATCCAATCTGACGGTAAATCTACAGCCCTGTCAACTCCAACATCTGCCGGTATCCGAGCGACGCGAACGAAGACCTCTCTGCTGCCAATGTAAATTTCCTGTCGGACTTTAGTGAGGGAAGCAGTTGAAGGACCGTCCTCATAATGACTGTCCCAGGAAGCTCGAGAAGAAATGATTTTTCTCACTGAACTGTGAAATGTCTACGACGTGCTGAATTTGACCACAGAGTTTGTGAGAGTGAAAAGCAAGTGCAAAGAGGGAGTGTAATTTATTTGATTCCAAAAGCTTAATTTCGCATTTTAATCGTAGGTCGGAACTGTTAGTGTGTTGGATGTTGGAGCTCATGAGCTATCGCCGTACCACCTCGATAGCATGTCAACCTACCCTATCAGTATACGCCAGCTTAAATTTAATCACTTCCCTAGTAGGGGTGTGTGTGACCGCGCCACGCGTTTGGCTCTCGACTTTGCTCGTCGAGAGCATGTCTCATGACTTTTTGTGTCTAGAAACTGCTTGCATACTCGGCCTATGCTTAAACTATGGGTTCCGTTTCAGCGACTGTGTGCAGCAGATGGGCGTTAATCTGAGGGCGTGTCCTACACACAGAGAGGGGAAGATCTGCTCACGTATTGGTGTTTGACCAAATATCTGTCTATCATCGCCGTTTGTTAGAAAGTGAACAAGGCTGTTGAGGCCGGGCACACGAAAATGCTGCAATGCTTACACATCTTGTTGAAAGAGTTTAATGCGGACATCCACCGCTCATCCAGAGATGCCGGAAGGAGGGGTGTGGAAAGACGAATCGTTGCTTCTCGTAGACCCTCGGCATCGATGGTTGGAAAGTCTGCATGCATATTAGGGCATGCAGGGCATGAGACAATGTGGACAAAGTTGGAGGAAGAAAAGGTCAGTATGAGGCAGAATAGGCGCCAGCCAAGGCTTATGCCAAAGACCCTGGACATGTTGAATCAGGGAGGAGGAAGGGAAGGAGGGGGGAGAAAGAGGGCAGTAAGCAGGCAGCTACGGTAGATGCTGGCAAAGACGCGGCCGCTCAAGGTGTGCAGTGGCATCATACATGGCTCCCACGCATGCGACTCGGGTTCGAATCCCCATTGCGTGCGTCACGTCGATGTAGTAAGAATTGCGGGTACGATGAAGACCGTCAGTCGCCAAAAAATTCGTTGGAAATTGTGTGGATGGAGTTATATTCTACTACAGAGATATTGTTGCGTCGACAAGCGCCAGAACCTTCTGCGCTGGGGCAATTTGAAGTTGTGAGGTGTGCCAGGGCAATGCCAGGAGCAAGCCAAGAAAGTGGGCGAAGTGGGAAGAACTCCACTACACTAAGCCAAACAGACCAGTTGGCCTCTCTCACCGTGGAACTTGACGGCGTCGAAAAATGTTTGTCAACATACTTATGAAACTCTCCCAGAATACGCTCCATTTCTTCTTCGGTTATCTGTGACTGACGACCCCATCACACGTTACATATCGTATTTTATTCGTTCACTATTGCCCATCCAAATTCTAATAAGCGTGTAGCCACGCACAGACTCCTTCAAACTTCTGCCATGCTAATCGGTATGAGGTGTATTGGGGAGACAAATTGGGGTTTCGAAACTGTGGAGTACGTGGAGAACCCACGGCCTTTTGTTCGATCACTGGGTTTGCCCCATCAAGGCGGGTGAGCGTGGTGGCATGGGGCTTGCGGCGTCGATGTGGGTGCAGCCGGGCAAGGAAGGACTACAGCCTGTTCTGCCATCAAGGCGGAGGAAGGAAGTCACTGAGGGCAACGTGAAGACATTGCGACATTCCACCAAGGCATATTAGGCCCTTCCCGCAGCCTGTTGAATACTCATATCGTCGGGGTAATGCAGAGGATATGATCACGTCTACCTGTTCTAATCGAAGCGGAGGCAAAGGCAGTCAGTGGTTGGAACTACACGGAAAAAGTTGGCAGGCGGCGAAGCGAATGTTTGACCACCCACCACCAACCCTGGTTACGCCCTGTACCGCGATGCCGGTTGTGGGTGTGTGACAGATTATTAAACACGGCACTCGCAATTGCATTTTGATTTTTCCTCCAGTTTCGTCCACTCGAAGGCATCATGCATTGCCTGATTTTGGTATGCATTTCCATGAATTGACCATTAAAACGAGGTCACAGCGTCCTACGGAGGGAACGGCCGCACAGTCACACATG
>QEYB01000542.1:0-19533 GCA_017562135.1 Dipylidium caninum
TGGGCGGGGCAACGGGGCCGGGGGAGACGCGGCCACGGATTATCCACGTGGGATTGGTATGTTGAGAATGCTAGTGACGGCGATGATCACCGTTTTTTCTTACTATTACACGTAAATCTGCGCAGAGAGAGATCACTGGCTTGAGGCCGAGTTCTTGACATGTCATTGTGGCGGCCGCCCAACTGTGGGTAGCGAAGTAGGCCCCGGGAAACAACTTGGGTCTAAAAGCGCTTATGCTCGGCGAACTTACCCGCGGCAAGGGTGGGTTGGTGCTGGAATTTAAAACTCGCGACCATGCGGCTGATTCAGAAACAGTCAGTCGCCTCCGCTGGAAGTTCCGCGGTCAATTTAGGGCACTCCAAGGTCGAGGTCGGAGGAGTAGGAGGAGGAAGGCACGATACCAGCACCAGCGGTTTTTCTGATTCCGCGGTTCGCAAGGGAAGACATCAAACAGTCGTGGGCCAACCACTTATGTGGCAATACAGGCAAACGAAACCTCAATTCCTCAAAAATCGTCTTATTTTAACCGACCCCAATTACAATCATCAACAGGTACTTAGGGACGAATAATGTGCCGTCACGTTATTCATGTCTTAGTATCACTAGAGTGCTGCCCACAGCTACGCAGCACTAGTGTGTTGTGCCGTCCGTTCGAAGAGATGTTTTTGTTTGTTATTTTGCTGGAATTTTGGCTTTTCTATATGAGTGATCACGAGGACAAATCTATCGTTCACTATTTGGTTGTCTGGTTTGGCAAAATGCGGCATGTCCTAAAACTCCGCGCCAAAATCATCCGGGGATGCACTACCTTTCCGTAGGAGTCCGCAGTGATTGGGCTCTTAGTTATTCTTTACTAGCCATCATGGCGGAGGCTGCTGGAAACAATTATGAATTTTTTTCAAAACAGAGTGGCGACGGATTAGACTAAGGCTTAATGGACACTTCAGGCTCGCACGGGGGGATGGCATCCCTCCTCGCCTCGTATTATCTTATCTGACTTACAATAACGAGCCCTCACCTCGTGTCGAAGCGCCCTGTTCTTTCTCATGCATAGTATTCAAAACCGGCGCCTGTTGGTTCCATGATGACTGGCATCTGAACACATTATCGCGGGAGTGACTAACAGTTGAGTGCACACTGAAATTTTGGTCTGTACATGCGAAAGACAGTGGAGCACTTCTTGTTTGAGAATATCAAGAAAGGGAGGCTTTTCATGGAAAAAGTCCTGTGTGTGCACAAGGCAGTCAAAGTGCTCGGCACCCTTTGGTTAAGTCTAGTCGGCTGGTATTATGCAACAGGCAGCTTTCCGCCTGCCAGTCACGCTTTCCCTTGTTGCCTCCTGCCCGCTCTCCTCCTCCCTCGCCACAAGCCGACCTCTCACTCCGGTTGGCATCACATGAGGGCGCTGCTCCCACAATTTGCTTACGAAGGTCTGTTGGGCTACAAGGCTGCCCCATGCTTCGCGCATCAACTGTTTTTTACCCTCGTAGAGAGAACCCCGTGTAGTAGTTGCCGACTGTCCTCGTCCCGCTACGAGAGGGGGTTTTGTCAACGTCTACCTCTCGGCAAGGAGGACCCGGCTTCACGATGACTGCTTATTTGTTGCTGGTGGGACCTCGAGCCGAGGTTAAACGCGACGTGCCGTTGGTGGAAGAAGATTGCTCCTTTCTCCGCCTTCATCCTGTGAGAAGGCCGAGGCAACGACTAAGGCAGTAGGTGACATCCTTCCTTCGCAGAACACTATAGTAGTCTTTTGGATCTCCGTGGGTCGTGCCAGGTAATTTTCCCCCGCATGCCGAATGAAAGTCTTTTTTCAATTCCTCTGGTGTCAATGAGAATGGCATTCTGAATCTTACTTTCTCCATCGGAAACACAAGTATGCGTAGGGAGTATTTGATCAGCAAATTGCAAAGACGAGGAAACTTGCCGTCACCACTCGCGGATCCAACACAGATAGAGTCATTGCGTTTCTGTCCACAGGCTGGGCCGTCGACTAACTGCCGTTCGCGGGGAACGGGAAACTACTTAACGCATTTTAGGATAGACTGATTTGCACAAGGAAACCTTTCCTGTCGGTTAGCTAGAAATGGTTGCCAACCCAAAAGAAGTCTATGGTTCTCAATCTTTGGCAAATTCACCGCCCCCACAGCCCACTCCTGTCTGCCCGTGAGGGTGGAGGACGAATGGGAGGCGGAGGGCGGAGGGGAGGAGTAGGAGAGGAAAGGTGAAGTTTATAGACCAGTGTCCCCTTGAACAAGTTAAGCCGGTGTGCTTTATGAAACAGCTGGGCTGTTCCCGCGCTGCTTGTCGTTCCGATGTGACAGACGGTGGCGGCTGTTGCAATGCTGCATTATCCAAGTGGCCGCTTCTGCGCTTATTCCGCGTACGCAGTGAAAAGAGACAAACGCTCGGCCCCCTAAGCCGCGGTTTGGCGGTGCTGATGACCACAAACCGTAGTGTAGCGGCCATGGAAGTGGGGCGGGTGGGGAGAGAACAGACACGCAGTGTCTGGCCTCTTTCGCAATGCTCTGCTTTTACCCGGTCTCATAAAATGAGGGCGACTGAAGGACTGGGTCAACTGAGGAAATTTGTAAAGTCCCCCTTTAGCAGCACCGTGGTCCAGGCAGAGCAGGACGGTTGGGATCTAGGAAACTACAAATATCATACGTTCACGGTGGGCCCAAGCAACTACAGCAACAATGGCAGGGGTGGCTGCATTCCAGACATACCGCAAAACCGGACTTATGCATACTACGCAGGGCAAAACAGAGGAGTTTATGTAGTGATACTACTACAAAGCGAGACGAGGCTGAAGTGCGGTAGAGGGCGGTGCTGTAAAGTCATTAAACATGTCAATCGACACAAAATGCCAACTTGGTAAACGCAGCTGAATTACCCACCACCCCGTCGATAATTTTTCCGCACGGACACGAGCCTTCGCTGGGCAGACGGGAGGGGGGGGGGAGGGCGGGTCTCGAGGCCCGACGTGTTAACAGGCGGGGAAGCCTGTTTTTGAGTCCGAAAACGATAACACCACATCAGCGCCGTGGAATGTCAGTGTGCATCAGACCGGCATCAGAAACAAACGGAGCTCTCCATTTGTCAGATTATGGAGCAACAGCTTACAGCAGGAGTATCTTCACTTTGGCGGCTGATATTTACGCCTAAGATGGGCGGATGTTTACCCATCGTTGCTTTCTTGGCGAGCGCCGACAGACACAAGTTGTGTTGTGCCAGGTAGGGGAGGGGAGGGGAGTGCCAGGACAAGCAGAAACAAGCCATGTGTCGGCTGCCCCGGCACCGCCCCACCGTCGTTGCGGGCGATATCTCGAAATAAACACAAGCAAGGCATTCCTGTTTTATCTCTTCGACTCACTATACTGTTCGCAAACCGGATATACCACTTCTACACACGCGCCAGACCCTGCCATCCTTAATCAGCAGATTTTTCACATGGGTCGTGTTTCCTTGTATTTCCAAACTATTAGAGACACATAACGAGGCCTTGCCCGTGAGGACAACTCTTCCCTACATCAGCAGAGGCACAATCCACCTCCGTCTTGCGGCACGAGAGTGAGGTTTGCACTTTCGGTGTTTCGCCGAAGCTTTGGCTCCACCAGACAGTCTCTGTCGTCGCTGCCCTTCTCCTTTTGCATGTATGAGGTTTGCAATGCTTCTCTGCAATTCTCACGCCAAAGCCGACGGATTGACCCACGTGGCCAAGAGGACTGTTGTTGTTGTAGAAACTCGTCATCACCCTCGTTTGTATTGACAGGGCCAGATAGCTTATGCTCGCGTTGCTTAGGGAAGACACTTTGGTGAATGATAAATACATTCTCTGCCAGTTAAGCCGTCCACTTGTAAACAAAACGATTAGGCGCTAAACAGGTCCTGTCGAACAGACATGAAATATCACGTTGAGTGCTCAGAGAAAGCTGACATCTTCGTTTGCATCGGCAGACCCAGAAAGCCCATGGAAGGAGGTAAATCACCTTCCCCAAGGAAAGATGCATAATTTGCCCTTTCTACTTGCGCTGAGCAGCCGTCGTGAGTGCTTTATGCTTATTCAACAGGAACTATTCACGAAATAGTCTTTTGTATGCACTTGACTGCGGGCAATTTATCGCGCAGTGTCATGGTGGATGTGCCTTGAGATGTGCATCTCAAAGCCGCCTGCGTGTTGATCCCCATGGAAGCCTGTCAGCTTACCGGGACGCCCGTGGAGTGTGGGCGACAAGAGAGGAGGAGTTGAGATAAGTGGACAGACACGGATGATCTGAGGTGTCAGGTATGAAGAAGAAACTTTTCGAATCAAATCATCAGTCAGCGTGTCAGGCACCTCAACGTCGAAGGAAGAGAGATCAAAAGATTGAGTCTCAGAGGTATACCTGTCAATGTGAACATCACTTTTCCCGGACATTTCAGCTATCCGATTTCTCAGGACTCGGTAAAGCAGCAAAGTTCAAACACAATAAATCTCCGAGATGACTTGATCGAGTTCACTTCGTCTTTCGTGCAATAGCCGCTCAGATGGACCTGTGGGAGTCGAGTTGCTTGTCTACAAATGACCATAGCCGGTTGAAAAAGCACAAACCTTTTCAGCCACACTTGCATGGAATGCGTTTATCGTCGCTGAATATGGTTTGTCTTACTCTCTCACTCGTGAGTTGAGGCACGAGGGTTTAGTCAACATGGAAAGCATCCCAAGATCACGTAAGGCAAGAACTTACTATGGCGAAATGACAAGGGCACCGAAGCTTCTCTTAGACCGAGAGAAGCGGATATTTTGGTTTCGAAACAGTTAACAACATATACATGTTATTGTGATCATGAAGATAACGCTATGTTGGCAAGAGGAATTTTAATGGTATGAGGACATGACGGCGTTAAGTGGATCTTGGTTGACTGCGGCAAGCTAGTGCGGGCGATAAAAGGCAGGAAGAATACGTCGAGTGAGGATTCGAAGGCCTAAGTGGAGTGTCCTTCATCCATCAGCAAATCAACTGGTTGACTTGCCACAATCACCACTCCGTGGGCTTCATTCCCGTGAAGTAGACTGCTGAGTTTGGCTAAGATGTATTCGTCATCGTAGCAGGTATGAAGGTCTCTACGCTTACTATGCATAGGCACACACACGCAACAAAAGACAAACGCATACAGAGACACCCACACAGAGGCCTACGCAGGAGCAAACGCGGGTGTACGTAAGCACGCACAGACATTCACAACGCACAGGCACACGTACGTACATACACACATGCACACAGACACATGTACGCTCCACACACGCACGCGAAGATACACGCGGACACAGACACAGACATACGCATGCACAGATACACGTGCAGTGAGACAGAAAGGCAAGCTATCAAAATCAGCGACGGTTGAATTTGTAAAGCAAACGAGTAACAGACATCTCGTAGCTCTCATTGGACGAGGGGACAATGGAGCAAACTTGATTCTATTTCTACCCTGAGGCTTCTTCAGCTGGCACTATGCTTTCCACTAGCCAGTTCACTATCCCCGGTTATTACCGCCAGACACTACGACTGTGCTTAGTTTTTTTTCCAGTTCCTCCACTACCAATTTCAAGAACAAAAACATGTTGATGAGCAGTCACCAATTCGACAGCACTTCAAAACCGAAAATAGAAGCATTATAAAGAAATATTGCCTGCCCATTTGCCAAAACGCATTTCCATGTAACCTACTTACCATTTAATCATATGCATGCGGGGAGGAAAATCCCATCTGAGTAGGCTGACCGATTTACTATATATGTACGACTTCGCAACAGGACGCAGCCACCAACTTCAGATAAACTTGAGGTCTTTAACACAGATTAATGTCAAGAATGCAGCGGCACCACATGATTCAAGGTGTTAATTGAATTGCCTGCACCAGGTTTGACATCCCTTTCAAAGACACTTGTTGCTAACTCTCCAGCTTCTTCTCTTAATTGTTTCTACCGCATTCACCGCTAATTACAGCAATCTTATAACAATCGGCCTGGGATATAGCTTCATTAGTGAATCAGTGTATAAGGTACACGCAAGCTTTTCGTGTGAGACGTCGACCTGAGCCTGAGAGGAAAACCCGATTTCACTTCTACAGAAATGCATTATCCCACTCAGTCTATCCTCCGTCCCCCAATAAGCGCAAAGGAATAGTCGAGTAAATTTGGGAAATACGGACCACACAAACCTGGGTGGTTACCTTGTTAGCATATTTCCTTTTAATTTCCCTGTATTCCTGCAGCGAACCGATAGTTTTTCTCAGTTAGTGGCTATCAATGATATCCTCAATCCATCTTTGGTGGCTTAGTTAAACGAAAGAATGGACTCGAGCGTCACACACTTCTGATTTCCCCCATCTTTAAGAACGCATTTTTGTTCACGGTTGTACGATTAGAGCATAATGACAGACACAGAAACAAAGACACGTAGGCACTCATTCTATAGGAGGTGTAACTAGGTGCAGCATTTCCCTTCAGCCCTCATTGAGACAGAAGATCTATTTGATTGATAGAGAGATGAGTTGAAGGACCATGTTTGCTCAGAATCTACACTAACTCTCTCAGTCCGGTAATCTATTTCTCACCTGCACCGATTGAAGACGAGTAGATTGCGCGGTGAAATGTGAGAAATAGGTTAATATGTGGGCCTTCGGGATGTTTGTCAAATATGTGGACTGTCTACCGCTTTGGGCAGGCAAATGCAATCACTCGACCCGCCACGAAGACCTCCACTTGAGACAAGCATCACTGAGTTAGCAATAAATACGAACAAGATTGTTCACTAGCTGCAACAATTGACTTAATGTCTGTTGGCTGTCATTCTAGTTTAAACTATGTGAGATTATCGCTTGCCACCACAACACAATCGACCAGAACATAAGCTATTGAGAAAGACTATTTTAGTCCTCCAAGTATGTCGCAGAACAAAAATCGTATGCATTTTGTCATTTCAGACATGTGAAGTGATTTATACGAAATATGGGGAAATTGGTTTGGCCGGTTGTTAGGCGCACGAACTTAGGAAAATTGCTTATAATAAATCTATTTATTCAACCACAAGGGCTCCCGTGCCATGAGGTGCTCAGACCTCTACAGACTTGACGCAATAATGCTTTGTTCCTCTGTTGCTCTGACTGTGGGAGGTGAATCTACTCGCCTAACTTGTGCTATTTCCTGCGTTCCCCTCCGCTCCGCTCCATTGCATTCTATCCCCGTCCGAGACCATCGAAGAACTTTACCGGGCTATTTACCCCTCTACTTTATATATATGCCATCTCGGCTTGAGTGTTTTGGGAATTATTATGTTTATCCCATAATTTGCTGCAAAACTGAACTATACCCACTTATTATTTCAGAAATACAAAGCGGTTTCTTTGAAGCAATGGAGGAACCGGTAAGTTAGTTACTTTTACATACCTGTTTGAACGTCATTGACTCTTGTCAGGCAATCAGCCATTTTGCCTCCTATCATGGACTAAGACACCGATGAGTGCTGATTCGATGCAATTAATCTTTATGAAATTACACTCTAATGATTTGACTGTTCCTGTATTTTGTCACTTGCCTTGCCGGGTCTGCAGTTTACGAGTAATATTCATTGGCTGGTCTGTGCCATTTCCTTATGCTGATGATCTGCACCACGGCAACATTCAGAGCCATTCCAAGCTAACACAACATGGAATTTCAGTGGCAATAAACTATCTCGAGGTATATCGAATGCCACCGTCCACTCGCCTCCAGCGAATCCAAAGTCAGTAAGGAGCGAGGGCTAATTATTGGAGCTGCAGACCTGTCGCCTCAATTAATGGGCAAGCCGTTGCATACACATACCATTGCCTCTTCCACATCACTGCCATCATTGCCCATGTGAAATCCCGAAAACATTTGCGCATGTGTATAGGCGCCGGTTTGTCAAGTTTCTCCTTATTTTTGATTTTTTCTGCCAGAATGAAAGAGCTTCGCCGTGAGCAACGCATATACATTCCGCGGTGTAGCCCAGTCGAGTGCTGGCACTCAATATCTCACGCCATTTTATCTGTTCACACGAACGGTTGTTGTCTCAGATCTCGTTGAAGGTTGAAGCATTACTAACCAAACACAGCCTCACTCCTCTACAGCGCCAACAGACGGCTGTGTTAAAGGCATTCTCCCCTAACAGACAAAAAGCATGTCAAGTGTTTTGACAAAGTATTCTATCTATAGCAGCAAAAGTGAATATTTTGTTTTACCTCCTCCTCCTCCTCCTTCAGTTAGCTATATTTCAGCTGTGCCTGCTGCAGCCTCACTTTTATTTCGTGAATTTGTGAATAATGCTGAAAACTATAGGTCCATAATGGGTTTCACGCACAAGGTTGTCCCTTATTTTCATCACCCACATGCATTAAGCATCGATGCACTCCCATCGGTTAGATTCAGTTTCCCGATGGAGACGGTAGATTCCGCTATAGCAAATAGAGTTTAGAACGAGGCAAATTTGAACACGAAAGTTACCAGGTCACACAATTGTGTGAGTCGGTACCATGAAAGGCTGCTGATGTTTTCACACTCTTTCGTGGTGTCTGATTACTCCACGAGAGAATAACACTATGATGACGACATGCTCATTCCTTTTCTGTGGTAGTTATTTAGCACATACCACAACGTAAGAACGGGAACATGCATATTGTTGCGTCGAAGAGGCAGCTTCTTGAGGAGCGGAGAAACCTCACACATATGAGACACATCACCTTTCAACTAAACGCCCTCTCTTTTGTTGTGCAATTATTGTATAGCTGGAATGAGATCGATGGCTACCAATAAGTTTGCCATTCGTGAAGAATTAGTGGTGGTACTGGCAACACAAAACAGTGGCAACCATAGAGTGTGTGAGCTTTTGAGAGCGAATAAAGGCCAAATACCCAGGGACAATGATCAAGATAGTGGAATGCAACCTGCCCCCAAAACATATTCCAAGGTATAAATTGAGTGTGTGCACCAAGCTCACCTGCCCTTCGACCAAAGTTATGCTGTCTTTCTTATTGATCCTCTCCACGCTTTCTATCGCGACTACCTCCGCTCCTGATCGCAAAGATGTTGCAGTTATCAGATTGAGAGACAGCGCAACAAGTGAGTTAATGGGTAATGCCCACGCGAATGTCATTTCGGGAGAAGAAGGAAAAAGAATCGGCAGCGGTAGGAGTTACATAAAACGTTCCTTTTCCTCCATTTTAGGTAACTGTCCCGAAGTACACAATGTTACGGCAGAAATTAGTACCATTGCAAATTACCTCGTGACGCGCGTTTACAGTACATTAGTCCTTAAGTGGCCCATTGGTAAGGCCACCTGGGAATCGGTTCCACGAGAATCCTCTTGGAAGTCAGACTGCTCACTCGACGCATCTTTCAAGCACCGTCTTCATTTGCTTTGCAGTTGGGAGCAACTTGCATTTCAGCTACACAGAACTTTCGTTTAATATGGTCAAGTTCGTAGTAGACATAACAGATATACTCTATCTATATGCTGCAATACTTTGCAAACATTTGCTCTCTATCCACTTGTTCAAATGTTGTAGAGAAATGACAACAGAACGAGCTTACTCCATCTTCAATTTGGCTGTTAATCTTCGTCTCATGCAGCAGGGCGACTCTTTCATACGAGTCACGAAAGCCTTTATTGATAGTCCTGAAGTCACTGCCAAGCATATTTCACTTGCGTATGGGGACGAAGAACTTAAAACGGTCCTTGTCAATGGATTTCGGAAGGCTCTTCTGATGTCATCCTGCCGCATTGAGAAAAGGCTAGGTATGTTTTAATTTTTACTTCCATGTAAAACATTCGTCAACGTAAAATATACGTCAATATATGTCGTTCAAAAGTGTTGGCTGCTGTCCAGTCCTTCATCTCACTTCATTCTGTGCTGAGAACAGAGAAGGATTATTGCACTACTTGGCCATTTTCTCTGCCAGACTAATGGACATAGCAGTAAGAAGGCTGGTTTGGGGAAGAAATTAAATACCGGTAGAAATTGTGAACTTCTGGGTATTCGGCAAGGCGTAGTGGCTGAAAATTCTGTAAGTTGGACGTTGTTGTCCCTTTCATGGGAATCTGACGGCCACGAGCTCGAAGTCAGAACAAGGAAGGTATTGGCAAACAAACGAAATGCTGCAGAGTGCTGCAAAAATGATAAGAACACTGTCTACTGTTGCCCAAGTGGTGGCTTCGCCTACCTCTGTGCCTCTGTCTATATATGAGCCCCGTGTCAATAATCATATGGGCGCTCAGCGGGTAAAAGGTGTGACTTGTTGAAGGGGATCAGTTCAGGTCGTTCTCTAACGTCGGTGATCTATTCGATAACTGCATGGAATAGTGGAAGGACACTTTTCTCTCAGTTTATACAGTCAACTCCACATCAGCCCAGTAGAAGTGGTTTCAAAGGCACGGATTGATAAAGAGTGGATTGCGAGATGAAAAGATGAGGTGAGGGGAAAAAGGTGGAGGTTTGGGACTGTGTACCATTCGTTCAATGAGCAAAACAGCCGGCCTGCCGCGAAGGGCCTCCACTTGAGCTCTACGTCACTGGGTCATTCGTAGGCAAAAGCATGAATCATGCAATAATTGTGGCAGTTGACCCCACATTTGTTGATTGTGGTTTCTTTGTTGCAAAACTGGTGCATTGAGCGGAGCCTGAAAAAGGCACAAATGGCTGATAAAGTATACTCACAAAGAGATAACAATGTTTAGTGGGGAAAAAAATAACAGAAAAAAAATAACACGTCAAAATCCATCAATGCAATATGAGTGGTGGGATAGTAGGAGGAGAGTGTAATTGATGGGAAAGCGGCAGGGGAATAAGAGAGACACATGAGAGGGGAAGAAGCCCCGAGTATAAATTCAAGAAGCGAAAGCAAGCTTACCACGAGAGTTTATTAGGTGTTGTAGCGTTTAGTGCGAGTGAAGAAACACAGAAACCTTAAGGATGAGCATCTGGCAGGTGGTCCCATTTCGTGGAGGCTACGCTATCTCTGTTGCTGCTCCTGTAATGTGCCCTCATGGAAGGTAAAGCACCATATTTAGTTGCTGCCCAAGTTGAATACATGTTACTCTTTGGAATTCTGAATAGCTTGATAGTCTTTGATAAAGTAGAGAAGAGCATATTCCGCATTCAATTTGTCCGTTTACCCTCAGATGACTAGTTGGAACGACGATGCTTCTGTTGAGGTGGAAGAAGTAGTAGAAAATGGAAGGCACGCATTAATGTTTACTAGTGGCATAATGAGTAAATAAAAGAAGTTGGATCTAAGAAAAAGAAATACTCCAAATTAGTACTTTTTGATGATCCCAATCAACAGTAGTACTCTAAGTCCGTATATGTTGGCTGTAGTGTTGCGAGATAAAAAGTAGCACTGTTTAGAATTGTTTGTGAGAGTGGTAGTCGGGCGACAGCGTGCAGGGAAGTTGGATGTGTGTAAGTGCTTTAGGAATAGTTGCTTTCCCTTCTGATTCCTTACAGGCATTAGGAGATGGTGCTTTGCGTGTTATTTGCGCAATTAAATGCCACAATTTTGGGAGATCGTAATAGAGGAGCACTAACTATTTGAGCCCACAGTGATGAATAATTAGATAGTTTTATACAACAACAAGCCACCCACCTCTGGTGTTCCATTGAGCGTCGGCTAGTTTCCCCACTGTTTTACTGATACTTGAGGCTATCTCCTTACTAGAAATGGGTTTTCCTTTTATTTCAGCCCAAAAGAGTAGGCTTAAGTTTGTGTTAAGCCGCCTTCTACAGAGGATGATCGTTTGCAAACGCTGGTCATCTGACGTCAAAGAATGTCGGCTGAGGATGGTTCA
Organism: Dipylidium caninum; assembly: GCA_017562135.1. Lineage (NCBI taxonomy): Eukaryota > Metazoa > Platyhelminthes > Cestoda > Cyclophyllidea > Dipylidiidae > Dipylidium > Dipylidium caninum. The sequence goes on from QEYB01000542.1 coordinate 11,846, forward strand.
CATTTTTCCCTAACCTTCAGCTCGAGTCTAATCGCAAGGTATAATTACAGAGGCCATCCCCAGAAAGGGCCACAATAAGGGATGAAAACTATTTGCCGTCACAAACTCAAAACGAGTGAAACATTCCCTCCCCTTCCTGCATTGACAAACGCCTACTTCTAATGAATATGTGCTTCTGTTTCATCCGTGCATTAACACTCGTGGAGAAGCTGGGAGAGCTATTCTACCTAGTCGGAACATTGACATTGGACGCTCCTCCACGTCCACAGGCAGCTGTCAGAGGACTTCCCAAATGCACAAACTTATTGGGCAACATGACAAATATTTGAGTGACGTGACCTTGTGAGCGCTGCACCGAGTTGAAACCGTCCTCGCATTTTCGTGATAGGCAGCCCTGTTTGAGTAGTAAATTAATCGAATTCGAGTGACGAAGCATCTTCGTCGTTGGGAATATGGTCAGAAGGTCCTCGACGCCCAAAGTATTTGGTGCGTGTGCGGAATTGTAGTAAGTCGCCGATGTTGGTGGACTATTTTATCGTTGTATAAATTATGCAACTTGGTAACTTTCGTGGTCAAATTTACCTCGTTAGAACTCTATTTGCTATAGCGGAATCTACCGTCTCCATCGGGAAACTGAATCTAACCGATGGGAGTGCATCGATGCTTAATGCAATGTGGGTGATGAAAATAAGGGACAACCTTGTGCGTGAAACCATTATGGACTATAGTTTTTCAGCATTATTCACCAATTCACAAATAAAAGTGAGGCTGCAGCAGGCAACAGCTGAAATATAGCTAACTGAAGGAGGAGGAGGAGGAGAGGTAAAAACAAAATATTCACTTTTTGCTGCTATAGATAGAATACTTTGTCAAAAAACACTTGACATGCTTTTGTCTGTTAGGGGAGAATGCCTTTAACACAGCCGTCTGTTGGCGCTGTGGAGGAGTGAGGCTGTGTTGGTTAGTAGTGCTTCAACCTTCAACGAGATCTGAGACAACAACCGTTCGTGTGAACAGATAAAAATGGCGTGAGATATTGGGTGTCAGCACTCGACTGGGATACATGGCAGAATGTACATGCGCTCATTTCGTTGCGTTCAGGTGGACGTCAAGGCAGTGCAGAAGTTCGAGGCAAACCTGTTTCACTTTGAAAACAAGAATCAAAAGTATGCAGACACTCGATAAACCGGTGCTTATACACATTCGTAAATGGCTTTTTTTCAGAGTTTCACTTGGGCAGTAAATAGTAGTGATGTGGAAGAGGCAATGGTAATGTGGATTCAACGCATTGCCCTATAATGGCGGCTACAGATCTACAGCTCCAATGACTATTGCCTTCGGAGGCTCTGGAGGCGAGTGGACGATGGCATTCAATATACCTCGAGACAGTGAACTAAATTTGTATGCCTAGAGTTGTGTCACATAGAAAGTTCGGGGGTGGCCAGATGTAACCTCGTCAGGCAAGTCGACACAACGCTACTACGATCCCTGCAACAACATACTGCATCGCGATTTCGGACAAATATCTGTTCGCATATGGACTTCGAGTACGTGAACAACCCCACCCAATGGGTCTGTTGACGACTGGCCCTCGGACTTCACTGGAATCATCAACAAAGTACAATTTGGAGTATTTGCAGCCATAATCTTTTCTCACTACACACAATTCCATCCTTAATAAGGTTAATCTAATGTAACGTAAGCCAAATGGTAATGAGAGAAAGGGTTAAAAGCGAGTCGAGGCAGCAAGCAACTTTTTATGGTCAACGCATATTTACTTATTCTTTCATTAGTTAACATTAGTATGTACCTTCCATTTTTACATGCAAACAGAATGGTTTTAGGAGAATCGTTCGAAGCGCCCACCTTATAATCCCTTTTAGTATCTTCCCACAGAAATGGGAAATATGTTCGGTAGGACATCGCAGCGCTCAGTGGAAGCACCCTTGATCTGAAGAATACCATTCTTCCACCCGATATATGGAGTTTAATGGACAAGCTTTCTCTATACATAAGTCTTGACTAACTCTATCAAAGACTATCAAGACGGATGTAGGTAGGAAAGTCCCCTTTTGAAGGGCAAATGCGGATGTAAACATAGCAGGCTATCGTCAGAGTCCAGCAAAGGAGGAAGTTGTTGTTTAGGAAGAGGTAATAAAATCGATATAGCAGCAAGACATCGTCTGCAATAGTCACATTCCCACCATAAATGATCGGGGGTTCATGCCGATCCGTAAATTCTCGTGCCGGTCAACCGCGCGTCAATCCACTTAAAATCGCATCGTTCTTAACAACCGACCATTTTTAAGTCGACTCCTCTCCATTTATCTGCAAACGTATTAACCCTATTTTTAATGGCATTCGAGCTTTATACCATTTGTTTTATACGGAAGTTGCACTACTGTTCCTCTATTTGTTTGTAGTTTCATCGCGAAATCATATCTGTTAGGGGCGTCGTCTAGTTTTTTTAGTCATTGAAATGAAATAATAATGCATTTTTTGTTTTATTATTTGTTGACTTTAATTATTGAATGAAATATATAGTCGCTTTGGCTAACATATATTGTTGTGTACTTCGTCGGGTTTTTATCGTCAGTGATTGAGTTACTGTCAAAATTTCATCTTTAATTTCCATACCTGCTCACTTCTGAGCTCATGCCGAGGCTCCATTTATCAATTTTTTTACATTTTCAAGTGCTTGTATCATGCACATCAAGCCCGTTTATTATTAAGCCCAAGCCACTTCAACATTTCATGCATGATGATGCGGCTTTGATGAGAATGGCTTCCTTCTGTGGTAAAATAAAAGTCTACAAAAACCTTATCTTTGTTGTTTTTTTTACAATTGAAGGTCTTAAAGACAGCAGTTTGGAAGTGCTGATACGGAGTTATCCCTAGATGGCAAATGGGGGACCGATAATTGAGACCGCCAACAAGGAGAGCAGTCAAAAAGTAACACACGAGGAAAGTGAAATTAGCCTCAGGTTAGAGGATTACCAGATTGAAATTTAAAGAATGCACTGAAGCCCGATGAAAGTGCGTCTCAGTACCCAATAAGAAGAGGAAAGAAAAATCGAAGAAGTTAAGAAAGGGTTTTTAGAGTTAACATACCAACAGAGTGATCTACAAACATGAACTGTTGGTTAGTTTGCAGCCCTATTATCAGCCGCATAGGAAAAAGGAGGGGTTGTTCTACTGGAGGCCGAAGGACGCCATATTATATCTGCCTCTTCCTGACGAAGCAGCAAAATAAAACTGTGATTCTTCTCTTCCGCTGCAACATAGGAAAGTTCATTGCATTTCAATAAATACCAAAGGATTAACACCAAACTTCACCCATGGTTTCAAGAGAGGATTATATCAATGCCATACAGATGAGCCTGTAGATGGCTTCCCCGGTGGTGGCTCCTTGCTGTAACGCTTTGGGTTAGAAACCTTACGCCGAGGAGAAACGTTTCTCAGTCAATGCTCACTAGTATACGTTGGACCTCCAAACCTTCCGGCGGGTCGAAGACTTCGTTGGTGAACACTCAGGGATACGTGTGAGTGCTTCTTCCGCGGACTCAGAGTCCTCTTCCTCAGAATCCCATTGCCACTGGCAATCCAGCAAATTTTTAATTCGTCCGCTTCTTTTGCATATATCTCTCTACCTCTAATAACGATTCTTTTTGGTGCTCATTCCTCCTTCTCCCTTCTTCCTCTCTCCCACTCGTCTTCCTGCTTCTCTCGGTCTCGTCTTCGTCTCAGCTTCCATGTCTACTCTCCATCTCTGTTTTCTACCTCCTCTTCCCATCCCCTCCGTTTTCCATTTCCATTCCGTTTTGCGTTTTCTATTTCCTCACTATTTCCGTCTCGCCTTGAGCTTTTGGCCCTCCACTCGCAACTTTTTTATCTCCGTTTCTGCCAATAATATTGACTCTGGCTTCGATCTCACCTTTCATGCCAATCTCCTCGGCCATTCCACTCCTTCTGCAGTTCTGCCGAAACCTCCACTTCCAACCAGTTACAAATGCTGCCTTTTGAGTCCCTCATGTGATGCAAAAATATTTTGAGAATCTGTCGTAATCTCAGTCTCCTAGCTTGCATCTCCTGCAGAAAAACTGTGGTTTCTTGGCCGACATGATACAGCACTCGTCGTATCGAAATCTAGCATTCCCTTACTATGAAGTCAAAGGGTGACGAACAGACAGGATTAAGAGAGAGATATGGACTGCAGAAATCATGCTTAAGGACCATCATTCATTAAGATACGTACCGTGGCATTCATTTTTTCAGGCTAGGGAAACTTATGTGTCAGGTGCGACTGCTCAACATCACTACGAACTACGTCGGCTAGGCAAATGTCTCCACCACGCGGATGACATGCACAGGGATGCCAGAAGATGCACGCGCGATGCGGCATGGCAGTAAGCAGCCTGGTCGAACGCCTACTGTTATCAGTGAGCGAAGTATTGCCGGGTTGCGAGCAGAGATGCAATAGCAATAGGCCATTTTTTCCCGACCGAGCCGCACGGCCCACAAGGAACGTCTTCAGAGGCTTATGTGGTAAATTGTCGACATATGCCTTGATCGGTTAATGAGTAAGAGCCCTTGAACCCTTTCGACCTTCAGCAGCTCTATTTCCAGTACCTCTCAGCACCCACGAAGATCTGTCGCATGGTCCGTACACAATCGACTTAACGGCGCCTGCCGAACCTACGCGGGAAGACTTCGAACTGCACAAGCATATTCTTCTGTAAGTGGTAATGGCGGACATTCTAGTGCTTAGAGTTGGGGTTTACCAAAGTTGAAATCCATTCGACAAGCAGGGGGAGTCCGCGACAGGAAAGCAGTAGGTCCAAGAAGTATGGGGGCAAGTTGATAGACGACGATGAGTTAGGCAAAGATATTGTCAGTGGTAATTCCACCGAGTGTAATCGACAATCCAACATTTTGCGTCCCTTGTCTAGGATTGTCCTTACTCCATGACATTCCCGTTAGATAGACACGAACGCTGATAGTTTTTCAAATTGCACATTAATGGAAAGCGGTTACATGAGAGCCCGTAGCCGCAGAACACGCATTACCCATAATAATATGAAGTCGCACAGTGCATTCGCCAACTTTTGATTTAGTTTTGAGTCCAGGTGAGGGCGGAAGGGGAAGGGGACAATTAAAACGGGGCCTCCGCGAGAATGCGGGTTGTGAAAAGAAATCACTGAGCGTGCACCTACATTGGGAAGGGAAGGGAGAGAGGATGACAATCCTTATTTCACTCTGGCAAATTATGATTTATTGCGATCAAAAGCAGAATTGCGCCAGCCGGCAGTCGAATGCGAAAACTTCCCTCTCCGTCTAGGTTAGAGGACGGCAACTTACATATGACATCAACCCTATTAGGGGATTTAACAGCCTGTGTTGAAAGGGTGTGGTGAAGCTCGAATTTGCAATTCCTCTTTATCCGCCTGACTTCTCAAAGGGCTCCTTCTAAAAGCTAAAACTACAACTCCTTCACGCCACTGATCCTGCTCCACTCAGACCGACTTCGTCACGGTGAACAACCCATCTACTTTTGGGGTTTGGCATGGCGCTTCTCCTGCCCTTCCTTTAAACCGCTTGCCAAATCATCTTGTATCTCAACCCACTAAGTCGACTTGAGTGTATCAATCTTGGGAATTGAAGTATAGGCACCCAAGTACTTCTGTGGGCACCGAGAGGAATAAATCAGATCTTGATAAGCCCCAGACATCATTATAAGATTTCAACACACCGATGGGTTTTTCTCGTCCTTTGTCCACGATCGCCATGACGAGCGCGGACAATCTGTAAGGTGGTTATGTAAAGTGAGTTAACAGTTTGAGACAGAACAGTCCAGTTTGCTGACCAACCCCTCAACGCATCAACGTTCCGCCTGAGTGGCGATCGCATAATTCTTAAATTAGCCATGTTTGTTGCGAATGAGGTGGAAAAAGTGCTTAAGTTAATGGACATTTCTTAAATTGTTCAATGACAACAGGTACACCATAACAAATCTTGGGAGGACAAAACGGAATCCCAGACTATTAGACAATGCAATGCATAGCATATTTGGGGAATCGAGATGAAACAAGACGAGTCGAGAATGCAGTGTTTGGTTTTAGCTAGTCCGACGTTCCCTCGTCGAGACATCTAATACACCCACCGACTACAGTTCCCGAACACCTGGGACGGTTGTACGAAGCACACGGTTGAGAAGTCAATGACGTCCTTTTAGTTCTTCAATGGCCCCCTGACGGGAATGACGGTTGCACCCGCAGGTCCATACAGTTAGCCGTGTGACATAGTGAGAGTCATCGTTCTTGCCTCTGGGTCCCTATGTTCACTACATTTCGCATAATAATGAGGAAAGTTTTCCTCTGAGAACGTCATATTAATAGCACCGACTGGTCCAAAGACTAATTTGTGTAACCGAAGACACCATTATGAGGATAAAGTATAAGTACATCAGATCCACCTTCTCGCCAAAGCTGATCAGCACACGAGGGCTCCACCACTCGGCCAGAGACAAGTGGCCTTCTGTGCCAAAACAAGCAACTTTCGACAGGATCAGAATACGACAAGATCGTGTGCGCGAGCCTTGTTCCACTCCTTCTAAATCAACAGTGTCACGATTGGAGGAACGTTAACGATTCACTTCAAGAAATTCCGCTGATGTTGAGACCTTGTTGTGTTAAGGAAGTGAAGGGTGGAGGGAGATGCCATTTTGTTAAACATGAGGGCTCAATCTCTACGATTGACTGTCCTAACTGACGAACCGGCCAGCTTCAAACAGTGTTAGTTTCATTATTTTCTTGGTATACATTCATACGCAACTGAGGCAGCGGGCCGCGACTCCGTTTTTGATTCAAGCCCACGCGGAGTGGAATTACAATTGAGAAGAAAGAATAAAGCTCACTCAGATCTTCAAATTTTCGTAATTAACCGTTTCCCAAAAACACGAAGGCTAACCACTGCCACTAGCCTTTACGATGATAGAAGTTTTGAATTTTGATTGCAAGCAAACCAACTATTCTGTCTAAAACTTTCCACCCATCTTTAAATGCCACCACCTCAGGTTGTAGAACGCGCTGGCGAGGGTGATGTTTTTCAAATTTGTCAATGCTTGCATTTTTCTCCTCCACCAATAGAGAAATACCGTCCGTACCTCAAGTTCTCTCGAAGTGGCGTGCATTACCGGAGAGATGGTCTTTTGACGATCTCTTAAGTTGAAAATCTTAATTTCCCCGAAGACGGCGATGTGTGGCTCAAAGGCATTATGAAAGGATGACGTTGAAAGAACTCAAATACAATCATCTCGACAAATGTTGCAAAATGAAAGGCATTCAATAAGCGGTGCTTGGAAATGTAGATGTAATGCGGAGGATTGCAGGAAAGGACACTTCAAACTCTATCTGCTTGACAGACCAAGCCGCCGTGAACTTCGGTGGGGCGTTAAGGAGTATTCAGCGAGTGGAAATGAAAATTACGTTATTCGGAAGACGAGTTACAAGTGAATTGCATTCACACGGGAGCTGTGAAAATTGGTTGGAAAAGCTGGAGGCAATGTGACTGGTTTAGCAATTGGAACCACGGTATATGGTCGACAATGTACCACAATTAGTTCAGTCCAAGCCTCTGAATGTTTCCCGCAGACCGCATTGGCTGCTTTGGGAAGATAAGTCTAGTCCTGC
>QEYB01000547.1:0-41494 GCA_017562135.1 Dipylidium caninum
TAAGCATTACTTATCTCGTTATATTCAGCAAATGGAACCGTTTGAATGCGGTGAACGCTGACTTGTATTCGTTCGACTAATTTCCGCGCTATTTCGTCATCATTCTGGGAAGACGATTCGCATTAGTGGGAAGTTCTCTACCTAGGTGAGTAAGTCGTGGAAGATCAAGGTCAGCTAAGAATACGCACTTCCCTTCACATAAGCTAAGTCTGTACCCGTATCTCTCTTCCCAACCTTTTTCCAAATATAGCCTCTTTCGAGGGCACTTTACTGCAACTCGCGACCAATTGTCCCGTTTCTAATTCATGCCGTCGCCTCATTAAGAGTCATTCCATAAATCTGACTCCCACTTCCGACATCGAGACGGAGGTTGACGCCGTGAACGCCCATTGCTGGGAGGATTTGATGGAGCACTTCCCTGCGTTACCTACGTAACCTGGATCCCCTCCATAATTGACGACTCTAGAGAGTCGAAGGATCCCTTATCTTCAATTTCATCTCGTCCGAATATCTCAAGAAAATAAACGTCCCTTGAGAGTAATTCTTGCAAAATGGCCTTCTCTCGCTCTTATTGCGCACTCCCTCGCCTGAGCGGAGATGAAGTTGGAATTGCGATAAGACCGAGATCTCTCCTTACAATTAGGGTACATCAGAAGTGACGATTTGACATGTCAGTCACGTGACCTTTGTTCGTCTAATATTACCAGGAGCGAGGAAACTTTAACCTCACGTCAAAGAATTAGGCTGTTGTGCCTTTCTAGAGTGTCGTTGAGGCGAATGGTTGTAGAATTTTAGGGCGAAAATCAGGCCTCAATTCCACGATCGGTGGGTATCCATCAGTTTCTTGACGCAACACCTCATGCGACATGCTTCGACCAGCACTTTCGGGTGAGCAAGTTTGGTGGACACACAAGTATTGCAGGATCAGAGTCAGCACTTTCTCCCACCCGCTTTAACACTTCGATATATCCCTAGACTGCGCTGGAAGCCAGCGGTGTCCGTCAAACAAGTGTGCTTCGAAGAGATACATTGCAGCCCCGCGCGCTAGGGCACGATTTCATATAACATTCCAGGCCATTCTTTGCTGTAATCCCTTATCATAACCACTGTTATTTTATTTTCCGCAGAAAGCCAGATGGAAACAAAACGCCTCTTTATATCTGCTTTATTGTACGAGTTGCATCGAAAGTAACGGGCGCAAGTCTCTCGGAACAATTAATTGTGGCAGTGTTGGCAGAAGAGGAACTGTATACACTCCAATTGAAGATATAAGTGGAAGACGTGATTCTGTTACATTTCTCGACAATACTGCGCCCCTCATCGTAGCGCTGCTTTTCTGGTAGGGCTGCAGCTTTTCACTGAGCACGATTACTTTCATGAGGACTTGGGAGGACTCAGGCGTGCACAAAGCTCGTGGGTTCCCACATGCGCGGTAATGATATTCTATTGAGAAGGAGAAGTCGTTTGCCATGGGGCCTGGACCTTGTTGAAACGCGGTGGACACTCGGGCCCTCATCTCAAAACGTTGAGGCAGTGGTCGTGTCTGGGCATTGAGAGATAAGCTAGATTCTATTTCACGTCGAAACATATATGTGGTTTATTAGCGTCAGCCATTCCTCCACCCGTGCGTCGAAAAGATTTTCCTCAACCTTTATCTGATTGTGAATCTCAGGGTTAGGCACAAAACAGGCATGATGGTGTGTCTACTAGAAAGTAGAAGGGAGAACAAATGTTTCTAATTATGGGCGGAGGGACGAAGGAAAAAAAAGGGAAGTAACACTTTAAAAAATTGTTTTTTCCTCGTCTTTCTCATTTTCCTCTTCTCTTTCTCCCGATTCCGTCTGCTTCCCCAACACTCTCTTGCATGTTTTGTTTGGCAAGCCACAGCAAAAGCTGTGCAGAAGATATACGAAGCATATATGCGTCTTCTGCAATGCAGACGGGAAACCCTAGGCGAGGCTCACGAGGAGACGCAGAGAAGGAGAGACAAGAGGTAGAGGAGAAGAAATGACCAATTGACGTGAACGCACTTTGCGAATAAAATGGTTTTTTTCTTGCCGACACAACTCGGTATCACGGATATCACAACACCCTCATCATATCGGCTTTAAAGCTGGGCTAAGTAAGCTGTTTGGTGCATTGGAGTGTAGGCCAAATGAGGTGTGATTGTGTCGTGGCGGAAGCACACCGAAATGTACGGCTTTGCTTCACTTGGGTCGTAGTAAGTCGTCGGCCTCTGCTTTGCTCTTCGGACAATTTTGGGAGCCTCCAGCAAGACCGTTATTGGGTTGTTGCTTTTGTTTAGACTGTGGTTATTTTTAGTATGACCGTTGTGGTTGTTATGGCTCTCCTTCTTGCTCGTGAATGAGCTAATGAGTAACAACACACACTCCTGTATCGACAGGCGGAGAGGGAAGAGTCCAAATGTGAAACCTGATGTCATTTTATGGCAAATGGCCGCCTTGGGGTAGAAAGCTTAGTAGCACATATGGGCCGATCGTACTGATTCACTTGCAGTGAAATGGTTTCGGGTGCTGCACGCAGGTTCGTGAGCTGCACCTCCGAGAAGTAGGCACTGAATCCACTGTGTGGAAGAGTTACGGTAGGTAATTTGGGGCAGACAGGAGGTGACAATCGCTACAACGCCGTCGACTTGGATGTTGGCGATGACAGTGATTTCAGGTCCTTGTTCAACATCAGGGGGAAGGCGTAGCACATTGAAGGGCTGATGGTTGAAGGGAGCAGAGACAGACGGAAAATAGTTAGATACAATGAGAGGAGTGTATGGCAACACCCTCAAAATCGGCCCGAAATGCTTTTCATTTTTGCATAGAGATAGGAGGCAGGAACTCGGGGAACTTCCAATTGAAAAGAAAGCTGCCTCGAGTCGATGGAATAACAATGGTCTGATTTCCCTCATTTTCAGTGTGAGCATGCCAAGTCAAAAATACTGAACTGACAGGGGCCAGACGACGGGCCGACGCGACCTGAAGTGCTGAGGCTGCTGCTGTTAGAGTGCACCACATGTCCACGAAATCTCCAACCTACGTGGTAGACAATGGAAAATACCCAGAGTTCAATAAAATGGCTAGTAAATGCGGCATTGGCACATGAGTGCTGCCGAGATGAGGTTACGTAGCGGTGGAAAGACGGCAATCGCCTTCCTCTGTCTCTTCGCCTTCAACATATTCTTGCTGCCACACACCCTGCCCGTCAAACTCAATTCGGGACGCTTTGTGTCACAGAAACACCTCCTGCGAGGTAAGAAATATCCTTTGTGGTGGTGACAAAAGTCACTCTTCACATCATCATCAGGTCAAGTGACTTGATGTTTCAGGTGGATCAGGCTCTATGTCGGAATCGAGGGGCTCGCCACGGAGTAAGGAGTAGGAGTTTATACAGTTAAGATCAAGTGAGAATTCGAAGAAAACGTGCCTCCTGCACTTATTTTTGCGGTTGACTTGCTTAGCGAAGAAATGCGAGAGAGTTTTGATCCACGTAGAGGTAAGCCAAAGGAGGAAGACGGCGTAATTGAGAAACGAGAGAAAAAACAACTGAGAACACGATGAAATCCCGTTACAGTAAAATAACACCAATCTATACCATGTCAGTCGGCTTTTTTTGTTTAAAGTGTTGAAGTCGCCACTCTAAGCACGGAGTAGAAAAATCGAGACAATGGGCCCACTGCGGAAAACGGCTTGGATGCCTTGTCAACGCTCAAGGTTGGGGAAGGAGGCAATAGTGGCGCTGGAAGGCAATGAAAGCGGTTGTTGCCCTCGATGAAGTTTTTTTTGTCGTTAGGACGGTAATGCAGAGGGAAATCGTCACTCTTGCTCGAGACAGTAACACTCGGGGCATAAAGTGGAAACAAAGGCGTTCGTCTCTTCTGGCTTCTTCCAGACATTGCTCGACGAACAGCCTTTTGCATCACTGAGCTCAGACTGCATCAAGAAGGAGGAAGTTGAGGTGCCGTTGCAGCGCCTACTTGACGAATTTAAGTGAAGTCAGTGACGAACGCCTAAATAGGCGCAAAACACCAACCAGCTTCTTTCGACCGCAGCTCAGGCTATCCCACGAGCAAGCACAGGAGAGTTCAGAGAGCGGAGGACAGTCGCCTCCAAGGCTCCTTAGCCAACTGTGACTGGATAGTCAGACGAGGAGTCTTATTCACGGCTGACATGTTTTCCTAGATTGAAACTGTGCTTATAACTTACTACATTGGCGATAATTAAATGCAGTTCCAGAAAATTGTTAATTTCTCGACCTGCAGCCGGTCAAAGCTTATGCCATGCAAAAAAAGACGCAGAAGGACGTTGTCTTAAGAGCCCGGAAAATAGCACAAGGTGGGACTTGCGACAGCACTTAGACCTAAAGAAAGTAATTCCATCAAAAACACTTATTCGTGGGTTAACATTACCTTGCTCAAAATACACCAGTTGCCCTGATTGCTGCGACGAAGTGGCTCTTATGCCAGTCCGTAGAACTAAGAGTGAAACTTGCCATTTAAAATGAGTAGGTTGAAGAAAGTCGTCAAATGAAGCCTCCAGCTAGGAGACCCTCATGAATGCCTGTAGCAGCGTTTACAGTCCGACGGGAAAGTGTCCCAACTTTTCTTTTCACGTGAATATTCGCCTTGGCAAGTAGGCAGTATCGAGTGAGACTTGGGGTACGCGGAAGAGAGAGACGCAGCCTACCGAGCCAGCAAACTCCTTCCATCGGTGAATGCACCACCTCACCAATTGAGCAACTTCCTCTTCCACCTCTCGCCGAAATCGTGCTTCACGATAACATCAACGACAACTGCTTTCGAGATGCTAGCTACGAGAATTGAATAATTAAATACAAGGAAATGCGATGCGCTGGGTGGTGGGGAGGAGAGGAGGAAATCAGGACTCTCAATGATACTCGCCTGGCTCATTGGACGCCGTTACACCTCGTTACTGTTAAGAATGGTAGAATTTACCCTTCTTTTCCCCTTTATAAAAATGCACTCGAGACTCTTTTTCGTGTGTCTTTATTTATAAAATGGGGATGAAAATGGACACAAACAATGTCATGAATTGGGAGCTGACTAATCTAATGGGAAAGAATCCTTCAATTAATTACTCAACTCTGATTTCATCATTACTAATCTTATCTTTTCGCCTTTCAACTAGGTAAGCAACAACGTTATCGAGTTCTTTGTGCGTCTCTTCTGGAGTCAACTTTTTTTTCGTGGATGACTCTTCCCAGCTATTCCAACCCGAACATACTCATCCTCCTATTTTTAACAGTACTTTCGTTCTTTCCTGGGACGTTTCATCGGTGAGCGAGTATTTCTCTCCTCGAACTGATTTAACACGTGTCTCCACGTGTCTACGCTTGGGTGGACTCCATCACCATTTGTGACAGACCTTTTCGGGTTGACGTGATCCGGTTAATTTCTTTCTCCAAGCCAACTGTCCTCCTAGCAAATCAACCCTCCGCCCTTTTCCCACACCTTCATCGCTTCCGCAAGCGCATGTGTGCTTCGCTGTTGAAACACTAGTTCTTATCTTGTGAGGTTGTCCCCTTCCGCCTTGAAGCATTTCACTTCAGTGGGCACACTTTTCATTACATCATCTTCTGGTACTTCATGGTCATTTTCATAGTCTATACACTGTGTGTGCCAATGAACTTGGTGCTGCTTCCACAGCTCTTCACTTCTAGTATGTGGGTTGCTTCACACTCAGTCATTTCGGCCTTACGAGTTGGCTGCCTGAAATGCCCATTGGAGAGTGCGTAAAAGCAAGTCGAACAAGCCACGCAAACATCACAGCTTCGATGGCACAACGCGTCTCTGATTCACCGAACGTGGCTTGTCTCTTGCTGGCTCTAAGGAAGTGGAGAGAAAAGTTTTTCGGTTGTTGGAGTCCATGGAAGAGGAGAAGAAGTAGTTCAGAAATCGACAGCGAATCCCGAAAGTAGGCGTTACACTGTGCACAGGATTGTCAGATGACGCGGATAATTTTTCCTTCCATCCCTTCATCAACTCTCATCTCGCCACAATTTCCCCCTACTATTTAGCCACTCTGTAGTTGCGTGAGAAAGGCTATCTGGTTCGTTTTATCTAGTTACTTCCGAGTTGTCGTCACACTTCAATTCAACGAAATTTAGCCGCATTTTTGTGCGTGTGGAAGAAAAATAGGCTATTAAAAAGAAATGTGGAAAGATGGCGAGCCACGTGGGTGCGGTAGAGATAAGACAGATGACAAGCTGTTCAGCGCGCCCTCCGCGGGCTTGCCTTGTTCGCCCATAGTCGCAGTGTTTAAAGCTTCGCGTGGACGTGGTGGCCTTGGTAGAAACGTTTATGAAGGGAGAGAGGAAAAGGAGGGCAGAGGAGTGAGAAACTGTTGAAAGGTTTGGCGGAAGAGGAGGTGATGTGAGGTGAGGTGGCGTTGACGGTATCTCCCTCGGTTGTGCGTGATAAAACGCAAATTGTCACGGCTCCGTAAATTCTCACGCCACTCACCACATCCTGTCACCTTGGCAAAACAGTTAAATGTCGATCCTCACTTCTTCGCGCCTTAGTCCACCTTCCAATCGCAGTGTCCCCACTGTCGAGTATATTTGTTCCCTCCTCGCAGCTTCATCGTTCTTCTCATTCCCCACACCTCCCCGACGCTTTGGCTTTCCTGCAACCGACTATTCTAATAGCAGTCTCCCCACCACAAGCCATTCACTCTCCCACTCCTCCAACAACGGATTGCGCGGATACATCGGCCACATCCGCTGGTCTTTGTCAACTCGTCGCCAATCGTAATTTTCAAGGGCTGACAACTACTCGCACAAGTTAGCTTTGCCTCGTAAGCCTTCTCTCATCTCTCTTGTCCTCAGAACTGTCTTCCTCGTCGCAGTGGAATTCTTCTTTAACTCCTACGCCTAATTGCCACGTGAGTAAAATGACGCGAGGACACTTGGCTAAAACTCGCCGTCATCACGTTTACCAACTTGGTTTTCATTTATTTTTGGATTCATCCACATCGCTCGATCGTAACTTATTCTCAGAAGTGGGCGCGGGCAGTGAAAGGGGCGCGTGGGTTTCAGCCTCGAAAGTTCCAGGCTCACAGGTGCATGCGCGTACGACCTCAGCCGCGGCAATCGCGCCACCGAAAAGGAAGAGCGGGACTAAGTGCACTGCGTACAGCCCTGACGAATTGTTAGCTCAAATTCGCTTGATCATTCCTGCCTCACTGAGCTTTATACAAACAAAGCTGAAAGACGTCTGTGTCGTTTTAACCACCCAACTCACAGTCTCGCCTATTCCTTCACATTATCCAATTAAATGCGCCACCTCTTGATATTCATTACTTTCGCCAAAACATGGCACTCAAGAAGATTGTCCAAAGGGAAGGGTCGAATGTTTAGTCCGGCTTTAAGCGACATACAATGCATCATTCCACTTGACCTTGCTTGATGCCTTCAAATCCACCAGAACTAAGACACGTTTCTCTCCTCCCACTAAGTGCTCAGACGAAGAGGCACCATGTCAGCGTTCAAAGCGCTCTGTCTGTCGGTCAACATGATGTCAGTGTGATTGGCAACAGTTTCATTTATTCATTCGCCATGTTGCCTCCTGAATGAAATTCAAAACCCACATTCTCTCTGGTGGTTTAGACGACTAACGCCGTTGGTCATCTCGCAGGGACGTCTCTCGGGTCTGAGCGTGGGCAGATGGACGAAGGGAGATAAATGGCTCGGAGTGGTAGATGGGAAGTGGCAGATGTGATGGAGGAAGTTGCTGGACCAAAATCGAGTTAATGTTCCGAACAGAAGTAAAGGAAAAGAGACAGAAGACACTGAATTGGAACCAACACTAAAAAACCTCGAATGTTGACCATTTTACTTGAAAATAGAATCGGCCTCACATTTACATCGCTTTGGCTCGTGCAGTGACAACGTGTGCCTTGGTGACTAGTCTGCCCCTGGGTTTCGACTGTTGTCCGATTAGGCCCCAGGCACTGTGTCGCCTCTGTCAACTGCGGACGATCAACGAGATCGTTCTAACGCCACCGCAGGAGTCGATGAGCACATAAAGTGTACTCTCACGTCTCTCACCAAGTCCCGCACTGACAGCATGGTCGAGGTCACGTCTCCGGGGTGTGACCTGGACACACTCACACCCCGATTAGGGCGGCGACTAAGTTCAAGGTCCTGGCATGATATGGCTGTGCTCACACAATATCGGGGCGGCGTGGTGATCGCTCGTGGGTCACCACAGCGGACTCACTATTTGGCTCAATTTGCCAATAATTTGTAATGTAAAGCTTTTAGAATGAAGTGAATTAAGCATCTGACACCCGGATAGACTCGCTGGTCACAATCACCATGTGGAGGACATGAGATTAAACGTCAATTGCTTGCATGCCGGCACTCCTATGGCAGTTGCGAGTTCTCAAGCTTCTCGTCGCAGTTCCCGGTACGACGGTCGTCCAAATCGCCCACTGACAGATGTGGTGACATCGGCTTTTATTAAAGCGGTAGCGGACGCGTCACATCGAGTGTCGAACTGGCCTGAGGCGTTGGAGGTGACAGATGCCACAGGTGGGTGTCAAATCAAGTAGGATCACATTCGAATCGCGAAAAGGCAATCGGATCATTTTCTGGGCTTGAATCTTTACTTCGAAGACAGGGGAAAATCAACGATGGAAATTAGAAGACTTTGGTCAGCGATAAAGCATATCGTGGCCAGTAGGAGCCTTTGGGCACCGTCCTACCCGCTCTCGTAAGGCTTAGGTGTCTTAAAACCAAATCATCTTCATCAT
The DNA here is from genome assembly GCA_017562135.1 of Dipylidium caninum. NCBI lineage: Eukaryota > Metazoa > Platyhelminthes > Cestoda > Cyclophyllidea > Dipylidiidae > Dipylidium > Dipylidium caninum. The sequence continues at coordinate 8,784 of QEYB01000547.1, forward strand.
CATACTCTGGGCGAATTTGTGCTCGGTTTCACTTTGATCTTCACCAATCACTCAACCAGTCATTCCAGCTGACACAATGTGTGATAGCCACAAAATGGTAGAATGTTAATGGCTCCACTTGCGTGATATAAAAAAAGTAGGCATATTATATTAAAGTAGACATTGAGCGCTTCCCCAAATAGGCGAATTATGCCTCAAATCGAGGGAGTGAACGAAGAGAGAAGAATTTTCACCAGTTCACAAGTGGATTTCCTGCAACTACACCCATTCAAGGCACCATTTCTCTGTCGACGTTGGCAGTACGCGATTTTCAACAGCGTCCAAAGGTGGACCTAATAGTTAACGCGTATTCTTCGCTGCTGTCTGATTGGTGCTTCCAGGGCATTTGCCACTTGGTGGCACCATCGCGGCGCCTGACGCTTCGATACACACGCATCGGCTGAAGTCGACTGGGCGGTCAATGAGAAACTGGGAGTGATATCAAATCTGACTCATTGATATTGGCTCTTGTGGCCTATAAATTTGGAGGCCTACACTAAATGCTCTTCAGTCTCTAATGCCGATGCCGTCGGAAAGGTGGGTTCTCGTGTATGACCATGTCACGGGTCGCTGTTGGCCATGATTGATGGGGTGTGAACAGCTTGCGGGATGGCTCCTCTGTTCTCCGTTGTAGATCTACGATCGAGGATAGCAAGGCGGAGAGACAACTTGAAGAGGCGATTGTGCTTCAGATGCCACAAAAAGTGGGGGGGGGGAGAAAATTTGCGCCGTGGTACGTAATAAGCCACTCCTCCGTGCAAATTCTGTCTCTTTATTTCCTTGACACAAACTTGAAAGTCTTCCCGGATGTCAATCGTGTCGAAAAAATGACGGATGTTGTTCTTCTTCGCCTTCACGCATTTATCAACATAGATCCACTTATTTTTGCCTACCAGAGCAGTAAGTAGAAGACTCTCTCCACTAACCTCTTTTTCTCCGTCTTTCAGCGCAAGTACTTGATGTCACTGATCGGTTACTTCAACAAATTCTCGCACGTGGTGAAGCCTCGTTTGCTCCAACCATTCTTCACTCTCTCAATTCTTCCTGGATCGATGTGGCACACTGATGCTCTTGTCAGCCGCATAGTAGTGAGTGAGCAGGTTGTCAGTGAAACACCTGTCTGCAGGAGGTCAAATGAAGCCCGAAACTTGGTGTGTGGGCACCGTTAGCTATTGTTCTCCACTGGAATAGCTAGATCTAGGGCACACTCGCCAAACGCCTCACGAGGTTTTCGTGGACGAAAGTTATTTGACTTCCCTTTTACTACTTTTCAGTTTTGGCAACGTGCCCCGACAGAATGGCAGAAATGTACACTTCACCGCAACGTAGGGAGTCATCATTTGCGTCCAACCCGTCTGCTTGACGTATCCGACATTTTCCATCCTTTCCCGCCAACATAACAGTTATCTGGTTCGGCTTGGAGTAGTGGTGTCCTACTTGCCTTGACCAAATTTCTCGCTTTGCATGTAGCATCGCCGCGGCCAACTTCACCGCCAAAATCGTAGGCGTAGAAGGGTTCGCCCACGAATCGAGGGCCCGCTCCCAACGGTAACACCTCAGTCCCTCTTCGGCGACCTGTGATTGACGAGCCCCTTCCTTGCCTCCTGTACAATTTCCAACCAATGTGTGTCGACGTATAGCCTTCTCCACGGATCCGTCGTAGGTTGTGTAGTGGGGAAGCAATGCTGGCCAACTGATGAAAATTAACCACAATCATCTCCTGTGTTGACCATGCGTTTTAGGTGTTGCAGTCCGCTTTTACGTGAGCCAAGTGGCGTACTTTATACTCAAAATTATGCGTTATGGTTTGGATTGTGCCAGGAAACCCGAGAACCTGCAACTTAAAGTGATTCTGCCACGAAACTGTTTGCTTAATGACAATTGATGTTAACCTCTGAATGGAATATTGACAAGATGCTGAATGTGTTCACCAAGTTGACTGAAATGGGGATTGGTCGAGGAAAGTGGACAACGACATTGTCGAGGGCACAGAAATCAGACGCGAGACACAAATCGCGCCAAGTTGGCAAATGACCAGCATCACATTCTGATTTTTTCACATGGTATCGAGCCAGGCAACGTGATATAAATTATTCGAATGCTCTCAAGATCTCCATGGCTTCAACTCGCAGTATTTATTTACTCATCCATCCGTGCGAATATGCTTACATGTAGCAGTATTGTTCATATTCAGCGCCGTAGAATGCCAATTAACCAGGCAGAATGGCACGATGGTCGCTACGTTGGCCCAACTCCGCAATTTTGTAACGCTGCATGTTGAGAGCCTTTGGCGATGTATGATTAAGGAATGACAGCGGGTGCGGTTACAACGTGGATTTGTATGAGAAGTAACATCCAAAGAGTCTGCACTCTGCCATAGTCACAGGCAGAAGGCGAATTCAGTTCAAGACTCAGTCGCCACTTATGTGCATCTGCAAACGCCCCCACTGTCGCAGTTCGACGGAGGAGATCGCGACATAACACCGTGACCTTTCATGAAACAGACGAATTAATTTGTGAGACTGGAGAACAAGTGCTAAATATCTAATTCGGTTAATTCGGAACGCTGAATACTGCGAGTTATTTACCCATTGTAGGAATTAATGAGTTGGCTGTTGGGGCTGGCGAAGTTTGACCAAACTGCTGCGATAGTGTGTGAACATTGCCCTATTGTTTCACGACCCTCAAAATAGTCACCGCTCCAAGCGGAGTCCATGGCAGGAAGGAGTAGGGGACACAGTGTTAGTAGCAATTGATAGATGATGGCAATGTGTTGAACGACGATATTTTCAGTGCCCACCCGAGTGTATCGTCGTCCGAGTAATTTTGCGTCGCTCGATAAGGTGTCTCCACTCCATGACATCCTCTGGATAACGACGCGAACTTTGATGGTTAGCAGTCGCATGTGAACGGAAGCGGCAACGAGAGTGCGTTTCTGCAAGCACACATTACTTAAATGTTAGCCCGCACGCATTTGCATACGTCTGATTTTAATTTACGTAGAAATGAGGTGAAGTGGAAGGCGAAATTCAAAGGAAACTTTTACAAACTGCAGGGGCGATTTAAGGGGAAGAAGTAGCAGCAGTGGAGAAGCAAGGCATTAACTGGGGATGTGAAAGAAGTCGATGAACTTTGCATTACGTAGAGGGGAAGCAGAGCCGAAGACAGCCTCATTTCACTCTGGCAACTCATCATGTGTGCGATCGAAGTATACTTCGTCCACCCGCGGTCGGGTCGAGGTTAGAGGACGCCACTTACACATGACATCAACCCCACTCGACGACTTAACAGACTAGTGCGAACTAGACTAGTAAGAGTGCGAATTTGCCAATTTTCTCCATTCGGTACTAAAATTGTGATTTGGTGGATGAGGAAGTCATCTGTGAGGAGAAGTGGTGGCAGTTAAGTCGGCATAACAGCGTTCTCTTGTCCCAAGGAAAGGCTTACCTTTCTTCAGGCGTTTCTTTTCTGTTTAACTCCTATTTTGTGCGCAGAAGTTCTGTGTATACATGTTTTGACCGGTCAGTTGCAACCGTCGGAATGTGATAGACTGGCACTCCTTCGTTTGATTACTCCTTGGGACCGTGTCTGTTTGGGTTGGGAGACAAGCTTACACAGTGGAGCATATCGTCAATGGCGAACAAATTAGCCACGAAATAGCCAGGAACATCCTCGCCAATTGCAAAATCCGTCACCTTCATCCGTCCTTCCAACCGATTTTTTATAGCCCCGATGTGAGTGCAGTTCACTGTAACTTGTCTTCGACTAATTACAATTCATCCACTCGCTGAACACTCCTCGAATGCTTCACTGAAGTTCACGCAGTGACCTGTCAGCCGATAAGAGGTAGCAAGTGGCCTTTCCTGCGTCCCCCACGTACTCTGCACTCCAAACACCGCTTTGAATGCCCTTCATTCTGACACATTTGTCGAGTTGACGTATCTGAGTTCTTCAACGTCATCCTTCCAGAATACCTTGGAGGACACTTCGTCGTCTTCGTAAATAGAGGTTTCCACATAAGAATCTTCAAAAAAACCATTTCTCTCGGTGATGCACGCACCGGAGAGAACTGAGGTATGACGAGTATTTCTTTACGGTGAGAGGAATAAGGCAGCATTGAGAAGTTCTAAACCATCGCTAAGGCAATGCCACGCTGAGTGGCTTTACCACATCGAGTGACATCCTCTAAGTGGTGGTTAAAGATGAGTGGTAAGTTCGGACAGAATAGATGGTCGCTGACTAACCGCAATTCATTGCCTTCATCGTGAGAGGCGATGCCACTGGTTGGCCCTCGTGTTTGGGAAACGGCGGTAGGTGAAAATGAAGAGTTGCACGAACTTATTCTCTCTTCTCCATGTTATTCAATCGTGTGTTGATCATCGGAGGACGACGAAATATTTTGAGCCACAGCATTGCCTCACGTGCGCATAGTGTATACGCAAGATGTGATGAAACTAACACTGTTTGGAGCTGATCGGTTCGTTATTTAGACAGAGTCAATCTTGAGATTGAGCCCTCATGTTTGACAAACGCATCTCCTTCCGCCCTTTCACTCCTATCCCAACAAGTTGGACAAGATCTAAAGGTGATCGTTAAAGTCCTCCAACTTGGAACCCATGGTGCTGATAGGCTTGGCGAGAAGGCGGATCCTTGTACCTAAGCGACCTCCTCATAATCCCGTCTTGACAATCGGCGTTGAACATGACGTCCTCAGAGAAAACCTCCTCATTATTATGCTACGGTTGACTGTCACTTGTCACACGACTAACCGTAGGGTCTGTGGGGGCAACCGTCATCTCCGTCAGGGGCCATGGAGCACCAAAAGACCCGTCATGACATCTCAACGTGTGCTTCGAACAACCGTTCCAGAGTGTCGGGAGGGAATGACCGATGTGAGATGTCTCCATGAGAGAACATCGACTGCTAGACCAAAATCATTTCATCTGGACTTGTCTTGTTTCGTCTCGATTCCCTCAAATATATGGCACACTGCATCTGTCTAATACTCTGGATTTCGTTTTGCCCTCCACGATTTATTGGGTGTACTTGTTGTCACTACGCAATTTATTAAGGCGCATTAACTTGAAGAACTTCTTTCCACCTGATTCGCAACAAAACATTGCTAATTTAAGAATTATACTATCGCCATTCAAGGCGAACTTAATGAGTTCAAGCCAGTCAGCAATCGAATGTTCTGTCTCAACTGTCCACTCACGTCTACACAACCACCTGCAAGATGTCACTCCTCATGGCGATTGTGGACAAAGGAGAGACAACCTATCGGTGTGTGTGATGACCTCGGGCTTATCAAGTCTGATTTATTCCTCTCGGTGCACAGAAATGCTAGTGTTGTCTCAATTTCCCAAGATGACATCACTCGAGTCGACTTAGTGCATTGGAGGGATACAAGGTATTTTGGCAAGTGGTCAAGGGACGCAGTGAAATGCATGCCAACCCCGAGCAGATAGGTGGTCACCGTGGGGAAGTCGGTTTGATGTGCGAGCAAGAATCAGTGGGTGAATGAATTGCAGTTAGGTGAGCTCAACTTAAACAAACATCATTCCGCGGATGAGTTGCAGTTAAGTGGACTCAACACGAAGCTATAAAAATCGGTTGAGAAGAACGGGATGGAGTGACTGTCCTCGCAATGTGGAGAGTGCGTTCATCGCTAATTCCTCGTTGACCAGCATTTTTCTTCGCAGAGAAGTTCTAGAAGACTGAATTGGTGACTATGAGGCAGTCCAATTGACCGGACGAGGTAAGGGGAGACGACGGAGGCGGTAAGACCTCAAATGAAAACGAGGCGGGAGGCAATGTGGTGACAGATGAGCGCGAAGCGTTACTGACTCACCAGTCCTAAGTAGTCCAGCTTTTATCTCCCTCCCTCCCTCACTTCCTCCCTCTCTACTTCGCACCGCGTCAATGACGTTGAGGTATCAATGTGCGCACACACTGTTATTGAAGTCAAGTGGTGCCGAGACTTGAATATGGTAACCTAGCGATATTTACACATTACGAACCCTCCGAAAAGTCCTCATTGCTGTATAAGCAAAACACTTACCACGCAGACCATGTTGCTCAGATTTGACGCATACTAACAAAGAAACGATGCAGGAAAGTTGTAATAAAGGAAGAAGGGAGAGGAGCTTGCTTCCCATAGGGCACACAGATTGGCAGAATAACTGCCATAACTGATGACAGGAGCCACGTGAGTGGGAAAGCCCTGTGTTCAAAAGTTAATCGTAAGAATGAGATATTGAGAGAGGTGCCTCCTGTGGTGTCTCATATCAAAGTACGGGTGAAAAATGGGTAGTCTTAACTTGGAGCAAGCAACATGTGTTGTCACTTGTTCTATGCTGAAGTTGCTTTATTTCGTTTGCATACGTGATGATGACCTGTGTTTCGTGCATGAAGTTGCAATTACTGTTCCTAAATTTATTTGCGGTTTTCTCGTGAGGGAAGGTTTGTTAGGGGTGTAGATTATGTTGTCATTTAGCCAGTTAGAAATGAAATAATATTGTATTATTTGTTTCTATTTGTGGAGTTAGATGTTTGCACTGCCTAGTGCTTTTGATATTAGGACATATTGTTGTATACTTCGTCGGCTTTTCTGCCAGTGATTGGGTTACAGCGAAAATTTCTTCTTTTCGGTGTTGAAGTCACATCTTCTCAGCTGCAGTGAATTTGTTGGAAGTAGGATGCTTTTACTGACGCGTGCAATACCCTCTCGATTACTTTTATAGTCATTTATGAAAGGTGCGGCCAACAATGCAGTCAATCAGCATTTGATAAGGAAGAGTAATTCCGTCTCCTACCCTGCCATCTGCAAAACTCCAGTTGGTGCATATTCCTACAGATTGACATTTCGCCTGCCACCTATTGCTTATGTAACATAGTTCAGCTTGTTCATACTTTCATTAGTCCTTCATTACTGGTGTTCCATTGTTTGCTTTGGATATTTGATCATCTAGGGCTCCTGCTTAGGCTGTTTTTCAACATTTTGACACTTCTAAGTCCTTATATCATTCACATAAACCCATTAGGCTTAGGGCCAAATCACCAACCCGCTAATGCTGCTATTTCACATGAGACACTTGGGCATGTCATGCCTGACGGTGTGGCTTTGACGTGAATGGCTCCCTGCTGTGATAAAATAAGAGGCCACTGAAACGTTGATGTCGTTGTTGCTGTTTATCTTTGTACTTCTTCAAGGTAATGAAATACCATTTATTCATTTAACATCAACTGGTCCACGCAAAGGCAGTGTGGAAGTACTGACGACGAAGATATCTCTAAATGGAAATGGGGGGACCGATAAAGAACTGCCAAACAGAGGACAGCAGTCGAAAAGTGGCACTCGAGGCGACGTCGAGAGATGATTCCCACGTACGATACATTACTCCTCATTCTGCCCAAATTTAGGCGATGGAATAGGAAAACTCTTCGGTTGTCTCAAATGCCCTAATAGTCTTATTCTCTGTGACGCGTTTGACAACACGAGACTACTATCTCACAAAGAGTAATTTAGTGTTGTACGGCGATGTCGCATGCACAGCCTGCAACATTTGCCCAACTTGAGGGCTGAGCTTGCAGATGCACACGTATTTTCTCTCATGAGCGATCTCGCTCGCGGACCCTTCCCAAACACCTGCGTTGGAAATATGCTTTCACGGTTCTTGCGCCGCTGATGACTTGATTCTTCGCTAATGTCACTCCTTCCCTTTAAATCACCTAAGCCGTTTCGGGACGTCCGGTTTCACTTTCTCCCTTCGCTTCGCCTCACCTCGGCGTAAAGTATAATCGGGAGTTGCCGATTGTGCGTAGCTTCACATCATTTGGGCAATGCCTACTGGCAACTAAGGACTGCCATCCACGTGCAATTGAAAAGCAACAGAGTTCGCGTCGATCTAATGGGGACGTGATTGAATGGCGACATCCTCACCCGGCGGCGCAAAATTGCTTGGACGACGATGCGCACTCGAGTAGGCACGGACGATATGGTCGTTCAAAAGACCGTCACCTATAAATTGCTATTCACTCTTCATCCCTTGCTCCTACCAGCCACGGACTCCACTTGTTTTCGAATAGACTCAACTGGCAAGCTAGAGTGTGCCCTCATTGCGGAGGCAAAAGAAAACCTTGTGCTATTCGAGGTCTTCTCGTGTGGTCTCGGAGGATGCCGTTATGCCGGATTGTATGCTGGGCCATGTGACAGATCTTCGCGGTTACAGATAGGTACTGGAAACAGAGATGCTTCAAGGCATGTTGCAATCCACCACATAAGCCGCAGTTCAAGCCTCTTAAAATGGTCCCTGTAGACCGCTAGGCCTAAGGAAAAATGTTCTAGTGCAATTCTATCGGATCTCGCAGTTCATCAGACTTCACTCACAAGTATACCATCACGAGAGGCATTCCGCTGGTAATAGTCGGAGTTCGCGTATGTCTCCTCGTCGTTATTCATAGTGATGGTGAACATTCGCCAGTGAAATTAAGTTTTCCAGCCATGATTATGGTCTGCCAGCATGATTTCTGCAACCACACATCTTAACTTCATCCTGTCAAACTCTCCACGCTGGGTCGAGTTGGACTAAGAGAACACTGTTTTGGGGTGGGGGAAAGAACCTCGAGTCATTAGGGCCTTCTCGTCCTGCCGATCTCTACTTTTTCCGTGCACCTACCTGCCCATTCATTTCCTTTCCGACGCGTCGAAACTGCCTAACTGCTCCTCATTCAGTGATATCACTTACGACACTCAAATATTTTGCAAACGACTCCTCTACTCTTCAGGAGAAGAAACGCGGTTATGTAACGATGTTTAAGGCTAAAGTGGGCATTTTGGACGCTTATCTGGTCGACTAAGTATGTGGTATTAATGGCATTTGATTAATGTGGGCGGGAGTCGGACGCACTTAGTAACTCAGCAAATGGTAATATGTGCACCAACCGCGACTTTGCATGTGTCTACTCGAGAGTGACTTGTCACCAGGTTGATGGAGAAGTCTTGGTGAATTAGTTGTTCAACTCCTTCTCATCAAGTAGCACTTAGGCGTCAGTGGCGTCGAGTGTAACCCAGGCTGCTGCCAAATGCCGGCTATTATACATTTTCAAACAAAGTGTCCCAATTCACCAAAGGGAAAATTCACGAATGCGCATTAAGCGGCGGCCCAATTCAGTTCTGCCTACGTCTTGCTCTCCTCACTCGTCACACATCCGTAAGAGCAAATGCTCTTTTCGTTCCCCTGCTTGACCCTGTTTGCCAACTTACTTTTTGGCCTGAGGTCTGAGCGACAGCAGAGAGAGGGAGTGGAGATAAGTAGATAAGAAGAGAGAGGCGGCGGAACGAGACTTGAAGAAGCAGATAGTTGGATGAAGGAGGGAGGAGTGCTCGGCAAGCCGAAAGAGCAGGGACAGAGCCGAGTGAATTGGATTGCATTGCATTGCATTGGGACGAAAACTGACTTGCCTCATATGCAAACACGTCGATGAAAACATAACTTTACTCGCGACAATTCTCCTGTCCGGTGTCGTAGGACTTTGGACGCATCATGACCCACACGCAGTTTACATTCGGACAGTGCGATACTCGTCCACATGGTACCGGGAGTGGCGCTACTGGCTGCCTACAAACAGCTCACGAAGAGTGCGCGAGGAAAAACGAAGAAATCATACGCCTCCGTGGCTGCATCTGTTTGGAATGCGTCCATCGTCGGTGATTATGGTTCGTGAGGAAGAGGAAGATGGGGAAAAATGGAGTGGGCACGGTGTGGGTGGAACAGATGACGCAGGGGTTAATTAGGAGCCTTTGAAGCTCTTGTATCACATACACTCTCTTTCTTCTCAAATATCCTCATCCAAGCTGCACCTCGGAGTTCGTCTTCATTCGCAGAAAATCCTACGGCTCGGAGACATCCGTTGCATGGTTGGCACTCCAACTCCAGGGCACCTGTATTTGATGAGCAGTCGATGTGGCTGTAAGGCTGTGCCTCTTTGTATTGTAAAGAAACAACCTAAAGGATTAAATGGTCTCTTAGCTAAGGGCAGTCAGAAACGACAGGCTGCCAACGAGCTGATTACTGTTTCAACTCACCAGGTACGAGGGAAAGAGGCCGTGAAGTTGTGATTTAAAACAGCAGAGTAAAGGAAGTTAGAGACAAAGGCGCTGACTAATGGAAACAGAGGAGGTCTGCAGCCGTCTCCCAGTCCTTCTACCTGCTGCACACTCACACTTGATGTCCGCAACTCCCAAACCTATTTTTCACTCACAATTTTGTGGCACTGAACCCCCTTCGCTCGTCATTAACGCCACCACGTAAGCTAAGAAGCCTCTTAAACTGCGCCAAGATCTGTCATTGGCTATTGAGACTGAGGTGCAATTTCGCAGGTGGTCTCAACACCCAAATTCAACCGTGACGCCTCGTCTAATAAAAGGAAAATCAAGTTTAGTCACGCCTTTTTGCCTTCATGCGAGGAGCATCCACCCACTTCTGCAGCACACCGCTAAATGCAGAGACGGCGAGGGGTAGTGAAATACCACGATGTGTATGTGAATAAGAAAGTGTTTTTTGGGGCGCATTCTGACGTGCTGCCTTTCTAGCCTTCTGGTGGATGTGCAGACATGCAAGCCGTCTGACCCTCTTCCTCTTCACCATTTTCTTCTGAGTGTGATTAAAAAAGAAGAGGATTTGTTCAGTCGGGTCAACCTTCCACCTATTCAGTGCACCAATGTGTAGAGTGCTGAGTCGGAAGACCCTGACGTAGTTACTCTGAAAAAGAATGCCGTGCAAGCGGCTCTTCCGCCAGTCAGCCAATGCGTCTGCAACTCGTTGAAATGAAATGTGATGATAAATGGAAAGAATGCAAAGAAAAGCGTTGGCAGTGCTGTAGTAGGCCTGTGGCATTGTAGAATGACGTATGGAAAAGGGGGCGAGATGGAAGAGGATAAAAGGGTAAAATGGTAAATCCTCCGCGTCCTCTGATGGTGTTTTACTGAAGAGCGCAATTGGGACGATTTGCTTCCACCGGATGCGGGGAGCAAATGCGAACCTCGAAAGCGCCTACTGCATGAGGAAAGGAGTTGTGGTGAGGAAAAAGCAATCTTAATGGTCTATGTCCTCGCCTCCCACTGAGCGCACAGACTACGCCATCTCGTTTGAGTGCGAACAGGGTGGAGAAGAGGGGGTGAGTGGAGAGGAGCTGATAATCCGAGGTGCGCGATATGAAGACGTAAGTCCTGGGACGAAAGGGTGGCAAGGGGAGGAGAGAAAGGAGGCTGAGGTCTATTGGAAAGTTGCCTCTGTGTTTACAAAAATTTAAATTATATTTTTCCTCACCATCAATTGTATTGATTGACATTGAGCTCTTGTCAACCAAAGCGCAAGCTGTATCCCCAATTTTGTATATTTTGTATCTGTTAATGTGAGCAGTCGAACGCGTTCTTGGTAAATAACTTCTTCATTTGTGTATTCTTCTTCCCTATAAAATTTTGCGAAGATAAAAACAAGCGATATTCGAAGGGTGTCAAATCCGGGCAACATGTTGGATGCGGCAGAATTTCCTAACTTCTTTCTCTACTTTTTTGACGAGTCCCCAAGGCAGCATGTGGCTTCCCATTATCCTCACGCAGCACTTTGCCCTTCCTCTTCAACATTCTCGACCTCTTTTTTGAACTGCTGGGGCAAAATCATCCACATTCTGACAATATATAGCTCTTGGGTGCCCCACCATACACACCACAATACACCCTTAATCGGAGTTAAATTTGAATTTGAGAGGTAAAGGGCTACGTCTCCTGGCCCACATAGTGCTCTTTGACATAGAATTTTTCAGTAAGCAGTCAACTTTCACTCCATGTTATCATCCGGTTGAAGTAAGGCTCGATTTTGTCCTTAGCAAGCAATTCGTTCATGTGGCACCCCGTCCGTTTTTCGCAATGATTTGCTCGCCTTCTTTCCTACACTTCATCTCAGCGGTTTCACTATTGAGCGCACGCCTCCTACCGAAAGATACATCCGATTGTGTCCACCCCTCTCTGTCCAAGGGGAGTCAAGTTAAAATGTTAAAGTGGCAGTGGACAGGTCACCGCTTGGTCCACCACCCACTAGCAAAACGGCTGATGAGGATGGCGTGGGGAATGAAAGGGAGACGAGATGGAGTGAAAGGAGACATTTGAGTGTCGAAATCCGTTGGGCTTGTACAAAATTCGTCAAGTGGGTTGAACATTGGCCACCTCCACAAAGTTGTGCAGAGCAGAAAGTTAGGCCGTTGTCGCGGTGATGGAGGGTTGAGGCAGCAGTAAATGCAGTTCGTTGGAAGGTGTAGGTTGTTGGTTTGGGGCCGGTGGGTGCGCTGTGGCATTCTCAAAATACTCCGACACATGCGGCGATCAATGCACTAACTATTCAACTTTTACTTACTTCTCACCACTCTCCCGCACATTCTTCCTTCCAGACTCGGGATCCTCTTTTCATCTAGCCTGTCTATTGAAATAGGGCTTCCTCCTATAAAACTCACTTCCACCTCTTCCCCATCCTCAATCATTAGCTATTTTCTCTACCGAAGATTTCCCTTCTCACCTCATGGTGGGGTGGGTGCGTTTAGGAGTCCAATCAGAGGGGTGCACACAATTCGGCCGTGATTAAGACGCGTCGAATTGAACTGTTTTGGGGTGTACAAGGTCTGAGAACTACGCTGATTGCCACTCGAGCAGTGAGTACTAAGCGGATTTTTAATCTACAAATCAACAACTGACATCCAATCACGATTGACTAGTGAGCTCGAAGGGTTACTGGACTAGTCGGAGATGACCACCGGTCTGCACTCTCTCCATTCTCAAGTGACTGCTCGTCGGAACATCTGGAGCTGCAGTCGGCGGATGCTGACCTAAGCTTGGCCTATTTAAGGCTCCGTCACAGGGCTTCTCTCAAATGCGGCTAAGCCGACGGTGCTGATGGCACCTCCCATTGCGTCCCGTCTTGCTGCTCTCGATGCTCAGTGGCACGCAAATGCTGTCTAACCAGGAATCGGTTGAAGAAGCTGTTTCGTCAATTTGCCATCGTGTGTGGCAGTGTAGAGAAGGAAGAGGAGATGAAGCCTACAGTCTCCACTATGTTACTGCCTCGAGCAAGTGTGACATCAGAGACATCGTGACAGCAAGGCTTCAATGAGGGCAACTACTGGGAAGGAATGTCGTCACAGACTTCCTCCGAACGGGTGGCGTGGAGTGAAATATGCAGCAGCGAGAGTGCTGGCTACTCGCAAGATAGTGGCAAATGAACTCGTTGGTTCTGCGTAACACCACAAAGCTGTCCCGATTCCCACAGATTATATTAGTGCCTTCTTTCGCGCAATCTGTACTTTGGAGTTGTCACACATGGACAGTGTTGATGTCTCGGCTTCACCGGAGGCGGAATCCACCTCCCTTCACTCCAACGGTGCGCTCGGACATTCTACACAATACCCCATCACTCACATTCTCATGTGCTACAACTTCGTTTTGCCATGCCATAGCGATGCCCTCCATTATCTGTTCGCAGGACCGTTGAGTGTACCAGGAAATCCACTGTGGAGGAAGGTCGCGAGCGGACGGAGTCGTGATGACGGCAGAAATGGCCTCCTAACCAACGACGAGATCAGGGAGCTCGAGTAGCAAACTAATTGTGTCCAAGTCTGCTCCTTTTGTACAACCTCGTTTACCTCGCCAGAGCCATAGAGCCCATGTTGGTCAAAGTGAAATTACGCCTCAAGCGAGATGTGACGTCTACTTGAAACTAAAATTTGACCTCTCATTCTCCAGCTGCTACTCCTCCATGCGCCGTAAATGACCGAACATAATAGCTGCCAAGAGCATTCAATTGCGTCGGGGAAGATCTTCAAGGCACGAGGCATCGCTGACGGGGGCTACTGGGCGAATGTATGGGGGAAATTGCGCACGGTAGTTCCTGCGGTCACTGCGATGGCCGTCAACCCACTTACCCTCTGCATGTTATCTACTCCAACATCGAGAAACAAATGCGAATCAACAGACCCCTCAGATTCACGTCAGACTAACCGTCTTGTGAACGGTCGGTGGGAGGAACTATGGTCCTTCCATTTTGTGGATCCCGTCTTAACTGTGCATCACATTTCCTCACCCATTCATCCCCATTCCTGTAATTCTTCCCTCCACATGCCATCTGCAGCATCCGCTGGTGCTTGCCACCTGGTCGCTATTCATAACCTTCCAATGGACTGAAATCCACTCACCTTCGTCTGCTGCACATCGTGCTCACTTACTTCCTTCTAGAGCTGGAGATTATCATCCTCTGTGCATTCAAATTTCTCCTTCAGTCTTACGCCCAATTGCAACATCAACTAATGGCGAGAGAATACTGCGGCACGTCGCGCCGTCTTCACGCTTTCCAGGTTTTTGTTATTTGTTTCCCGAATTAACCACACAGACCGCTCATCATTCGGTGGCAGAAATGAGAGCGAATGGTAAGAGGGGCCAGTGGGTTGCAGTCTCCCGAGTGTATGCGTGTGTGACTTCCACGATGGCATTAGCGCAGAATGCCCTGGTGAAGAGGGCACGCTGGACAAAGTGGAATGCGTTTAGCATCGGAGGAATATAGGCCTAGACTCGGCTAGCGATTTTTACCTCTGTGTCCTCGAGCTGAACGAAGCTGGAAGAGGCCTGTGCTTGTTTAATCATCCAACTCGAGACATCTCGTATTCTCAATAGCCGTCGTGGTGTTCCTCAATGCCTAAAATTGCTTGTGCACAAACCTTCGTCGCCTGCAAAGTGAATGCTCTTATCAAGATTCACGCCCAATGAGGTGCGCAATTCCATTCGGCAGTGCCTGACGCCCTCAAGTCCCACAGCATGTCTGCCTGCCGAGCTCAAGTTCTCGGTGCTAGTGCATATGACTAACGTCGATCGTTTTGATTTGACCTCTCCCCGATATGAGTGACAGCTCTGGAAATACGTAGAGATGACTGAATCGGCGTTACAAATCAGAATTGGAAGATTTGGTTACAGGGAAGAACGCACCCTTCGAGAAAATTCCGCGGTTCAATGCCAAGGTTCACAGATGGTTTGTATTCTGTCTCAAAGTTTAACTCGTATGTCAACATTTACCCAAGGGATACGCAATTCCCGCCGGCAAGTTGACTCCCTGAAAGGTCCCATTGAAGGTGCTGGGAGCAGGACGTAAAGGTCGCACACCTCTGCAGCTCCACCGACACAGAATGCCTTTATCGTGGTGGGTCTCTTCAGGAAGCAAATACTGCTGCTGGAAGCGAAGTGGAGCAGAAATCGCTTGGTGATTTCAGCTGGACGAAATAGCGATTGCAGAAGAATTATTTACGCTGTGCACAGCATTTCAGAGTCATTTCACCTCGACCCTTCTCCGTTTGTAATTTTGCGACGTCACCGAACACTTCGCACTTCTCCTTCTGCTTCTGCTTCACCGCAGCAACGTGTGCTTGCAGGTGAATACGAAAAATACGGGAACTCCATAACCTACGCTCGTCTCGTGCGGAGGGCATTCTAAAGCTACTAGCCTCGGATCCCGCGCATTTATGCACTGAAGGAGGGGAAGAGCGACCTGAGAGATCGGCGAGAACGGCGAGTAGCGTGGGGGAATGTGGAAAGAAGTCAAAGCACATTGGTAGGATGGAGATAAAATAGAGGGGGTTGGTGAGCAACCGAAAGACACCAACTTCGCTGAGGAGGTGAATTCTTCGTGGATCCTCTATCAAACGGAATTGTACGCCGTTAGTCGCAGTTCCCTTCTGCGCGACATTTGAACCCCAGGGCTGGATGCCGAAATTTCTTGAGATTTCTTTTGAAGTCTTTCACTTAAGTATCGGATCGCCGGAAACTACCTTCTTCATACCTCGCAACTCCCATTATCAGCTTCCATGCACTCATCTTCTCTTCTTCTCCAGCGAGATTGCGCCGGTTTGCAGGTCTGGGTGTTCAGAGGGAGCCCAGAAGAGTACTGAGTCTGCACGCCAGCAACGAAGACGTTCTCCTCTCTTGCCACGTTGAGGCCCTGATCCTTATTCTTAAGTTGTTAACGTTGCCATGTGCGCGCAATTTCACGCCTTTTGACCTTGACTTCTCGTCTAAAGCAGAAGAATTGAGGTAGTCATGCGATTCGAAAGTCATCCATCCAAATGGTGGAATTCGACGTCCTACACTTCTCGCTCAGATTTGCAATTCGTGTGACCGCCATGGAGTTGTCAGCTCGTATTCAGTTAGACTGTTTAGTTAGTTTAGTTTGCCAATGTGATTTTCGGTCAGTTAAAACTCGTGGAGGAGTTGCAGACAGGCAATGAGAGGCCCAAGTTTGGTTTCAAGCGGATGCCACGCATCATGTGAGGCGAAAATTTGCTTCACCCTCTGGCTTTCAAATATGTATGATGGCGACGCAATTATTTTATTGCTAGAACATTCGAACCCCGTTGCGTGACGTTGGAGAAGTAAGTCATTTCTCCGCACACCTTCACGACCCTGTCCTTTCTCGGCCTTACCTCACACAACAAATGTATCCTGGTGCACAGTGACACTCCTTTTCTTACTCCAAAAGGAGCTTTGAAGCCATTGTCATTTCGCCATAATAAATCTTGCCTTACGTGATTTTTGAATGCTTTCCTTGTCGGTTCTCAACTCACGATTAAGAGGGCAAGACAAGCCACATTCAGGGACAAACGCATTTGCAAATGAAGGCGAAGAGTGTGAGACTTTTTGGATTTTTTGCGCGCTCGCTCGGATACCACCTTTGGTGCGAACAGATTAGGCTACTGAGATGATGTTGGAAAGAAAGCGAGCCACATGGAAACATCTGGGGAGGCTTTCTCCTTCGCAATATCATGTTGTCCACATTGTGAGGCGAACACGTTCTCTGCACAATCCGCCTTTCACAGTGGCTTCACAAGTGAGGCTTTCCACGCACGGAAAGGTCACAGACGCTGAGACTGATTACTGCTGATATTGTGGAGAACTTGGTGAATTATTTCAGGCCCATCGGCCTACCCACATACCTACTCGCCTGCCCAACAAGCTATCAAATGTACGTTCACGACGGCGAAGGATGACTGATTTGGAGGACTATATTTTAGACGCAAAAATCAGTGAATTTTAAACGCCACAAGACACAGATGATTTAAATTTGACCTTAAAGTCCAAATCTCAGGCACAACTTCACTTTGTTGCCTGCAGTAGCCATCACTAAACAAGTCGAGTCATTTGTCTACGATCCTCTAGCGAAGTGTGTGCAAAGCACGTCGGCTTCGCTGGCTCAGAATGCGTGTCATTGCTGAATTTGGCTGGCTTGTTAAGGAGGCAGAGGCAGTGCAGAAATTAGAGAGAAAAGCGAGTGGGCTGCCTGATGCCATGCTGTCCGGGAAGAAGTAGGGGTCGTGGCATCAACGAGGATGATGAGTCGGGACTTGATGGCGTTGTTTCTGCGAAAGGATCAATCTGGCTGTGCACAGGATTCTTAGAGGATGCGAACGATTTTACATTCCACACTTCATTCGCCTTCACCTCGCCCCCTTTTCCATATGTCACTTTGCGACCTCGCAGTCAACAAATAAAATCTTTGTTGCATCCGAGACGCGTTATGTCTTGTTTCATCTAACTATTTTTCAATTCTGCGCCTGCTCCATCGCAGAAACACGCCCTTGGTGGTGGGAGATGGGAAAAATGGAAACAGCGGTACACACGCTCGTACTTGCATAAATCTAATTTGTCACCACATTTCACGGAATGCGAGTGCCGTGTGGGAGGTGTGAAAAAGGCGCGATGAGGTGGAAATAAGAGAGAGGAGGATGACAGCCAGGGAACAAGCCCCATTCACCACTTTCAAGTGAGGGCGACAAACACTCTTGTCTGTGCCCATGACTGGGCACTTGGGAAAGGAAGAAGGGGGGATGGAGTGACGTGGTGTTTCGTATGGTGGGATGATATGAGAGAGGGAGAGAATTTTAAAACTATTCTTTGCAATCTCACAAAGAGGCGGGAAATAGGGGCAGAGGACATGATTCTCTTCGTCTACTGAACTCATGAACACGGGGGTGAAGCCTCAATCTTTGTGTAGCTGTAGTCCCGTTTTTGATGGTTCGTCTAGTCGAAATCGAAACGCATGACACCGTGCTGGTTGCGGGGCCCTGACATGCCGTCCTTGGTTAAAACAATTGTTGCCGTTGAAGTTAAGCTCCATATGGGAAAGGCAACGAAGCTGTACTTATCCATGTATATATTCAGCAAATGGAACCGTTTGAATGCGGTGAACGCTGACAGTCGTTCGTTCGACTAATTTCCGCAGCATGTTCGTCTCATTTGGGAAGAGATTCGCATAGTGGGAAGTTCGTCTATAGTGAGTAGTCGTGGAAGATCAAGGTCAGCTAGATACGCACTCCCTTCACATCGCAAGTCCTGTTACCTCGTATCTCTCTTCCCAACTTATTCCTATAGCCTTCTTTCGAGGGCACTTTACTGCAACTCGTCGACCAAGTGGCCTCCGTTTAATTTCGCCTCGCCTCATTAAGAGTCATCCATAAATTGACTCCACTTCCGACATCGGACGGAGGTTGACGCCGTGAACGCCCATTGACTGGGAGGTTGATAGAGCACTTCCCTGCGTCCCTACGTAACCTGGATCCCCTCCATATTGACGACTTAGAGAGTCGAAGGATCCCTGATCTTGAATTTCATCTCGTCAGAATATCTCAGAAAAAAAGTGGCCCTGAGAGTAATCTTGCAAAATGCCTTCTCTCGCTCTATTGCGCACTCCTCGCCTGAGCGGAGATGAAGTTGGAATTGCGATAAGACGAGTCTCTCCTTACAATTAGGGTACATTGCAGAAGTGACGATGACATGTTCAGTCAAGTGGCCTTTGATTCGTCTAATATTACCAGGACGCGAGGAAATTTAACGCTCACGTCAAAGAATTTGGCTGTTGTTGCCTTTGCTGAGAGTGTCGTTGAGGCGAATGGGTGATTTGGCGAAAATCAGGCCTCAATTCCACGATCGGTGGAGTATCCAATCAGTTTCTTGACGCAACACCTCATGCGACATGCTCTCGACAGACTTTCGGGTGAGCAAGTTTGGTGGACACACAAGTCATTGCCAGGAGTCAGAGTCAGCACTTTCTCCACCGCTTTACATTCGATGATATCCCTGACTGCGGTGGAAGCCAGCGGTGTCCGTCCAACAAGTGTGCTTCGAAGAGATACATTGCAGCGCGCGCTAGGGCACATTTCATATACACATTCCAGAGCCATTCTTTCTGTAATTTTTCCCTTATCATAAACCACTGTTATTTTATTTTTTCGCAGAAACCAGATGGAAACAAAACGCCTCTTATATCTGCTTTAATTGTACGAGCTTGCATCGAAAAGTACCGGGGCGCAAGTTTCGAGAACATTAATGTGGCAGTGTTGGCAGAGAGAACATGATACACTCAATTGAAGTATAAGTGGAAGACGTGATTCTGTCACATTCTCGACAATGCGCCCCTCCACGTAGGCTGTCTGGTAGTGGCTGCCAAGCTTTTCCACTGAGCACATTACTTTCATTGAGACTTGGGAGACTCAGGCGTGCACAAAGCTCGTGGTCCACATGCGCGGTAAATGATATTCTATTGAGAAGGAGAAGTCGTTTGCCATGGGGCCTGGACCTTGTGAAACGCGGTGGAACACTCGGCACCCTCATCTCAAAACGTTGAGGCAGTGGTCGTGTCTGGGCATTGAGAGATAAGCTAATTCTTTTCACGCTCGACATATATGTGGTTTGTTAGCGTCAGCCATTCCTCCACCCGTGCGTCGAAGATTTCCTCAACCTTACTCTGACTTGTGAATCTCAGGGTAGGCACCAAAACGGCATATGTGTGTCTACTAGAAGATGAAGAGGAGAACAAATGTTTCTAATTAGGGCGGAGGGACGAAGGAAAAAAGGGGAAGTAACACTTTAAGAAATTGTTTTTCCTCGTCTTCTCATTTCCTCCTTCTCTTTCTCCGATTTCGTCTGCTTCACCCAACACTCTCTTGCATGTTTTTGTTTGGCAAGCCACAGCAAAAGCTGTGCAGAAGAAACGAGTATATGCGTTTCTGCAATGCAGACAAAACTAGGCGAGGAGTCACGAGGAGAGCAGAGAAGGAGAGACAAGAGTAGAGGAGAAAGAAGACCAATTTGAACGTGACGCACTTTGCGAAAAATGGTTTTTCCATTGCCGACACAAACTCGGTATCACGGTATCACAACACTCATCATATCAGCTTTAAGCGGCTAAGTAAGCTGTTGCTGTGCATTGGAGTGTAGGCCAAAACTGAGGTGTGAATTGTGCGTTGGGCGGAAGCACTACCGAAATGTACGGCTGCTCACTTGGGTCGTAGTAGTCGTCGCCTCCTGCTTGCTCTTCGGACAATTTGTGGGGCCTCCAGCAAGACCGTCATGGGTTGTTGCTTTTGTTTAGACTGTGGTTATTTTTTGTTATGACCGTTGTGGTTGTTATGGCTCCTCCTTCTTGCTCGTGAATGAGCTAATGAGTAACAACACACACTCCTGTATCGACAGGCGGGAGAGGGGAAGAGTCCAAATGTGAAACCTGATGTCATTTTATGGCAAATGGCCGCTTGGGGTAGAAAGCTTAGTAGCACATATGGGCCGATCGTACTGATTCACTTGCAGTGAAATGGTTCGGGTGCTGCACGCAGGTTCGTGAGCTGCACCTCCGAGAAGTAGGCACTGAATCCACTGTGTGGAAGAGTTACGGTAGGTAATTTGGGGCAGACAGGAGGTGACAATCGCTACAACGCGTCGACTTGGATGTTGGCGATGACAGTGATTCAGGTCCTTGTTCAACATCAGGTGGGAAGGCGTAGCATATTGAAGGGCTGATGGTTGAAGGGACGCAGAGACAGACGGAAAAATAGTAGATACAATGAGAGGAGTGTATGGCAACACCCTCAAAATCGGCCCGAAATGCTTTTCATTTTGCATAGAGATAGGAGGCAGAACTCGGGGAACTTCCAATTGAAAAGAAAGCTGCCTCGAGTCGATGGAATAAAAATGGTCTGATTTCCCTCATTTCAGTGTGAGCATGCCAAGTCAAAAATACTGAACTGACAGGGGCCAGACGACGGGCCGACGCGACCTGAAGTGCGAGGCTGCTGCTGTTAGAGTGCACCACATGTCCACGAAATCTCCAACCTACGTGGTAGACAATGGAAAATACCCAGAGTCAATAAATAATGGCTAGTAAATGAGGCATTGGCACATGAGTGCTGCCGAGATGAGGTTACGTAGCGGTGAAAAGACGGCAATCGCCTTCCTCTGTCTCTTCGCCTTCAACATATTCTTGCTGCCACACACCCTGCCCGTCAAACTCAATTCGGGACGCTTTGTGTCACAGAACACCTCCTGCGAGGTAAGAAATATCCTTGTGGTGGTGTCAAAAGTCACTCTTCACATCATCATCAGGTCAAGTGACTTGATGTTTCAGGTGGATCAGGCTCCATGTCAGAATCGAGGGGCTCGCCACGGAGTAAGGAGTAGGAGTTATACAGTTAAGATCAAGTGAGAATTCGAAGAAAACGTGCCTCCTGCACTTATTTTGCGGTGACTTGCTTAGCGAAGACATGCGAGAGAGTTGTGATCCACGTAGAGGTAAGCGAAAGGAGGAGACGGCGTAATTGAGAAACGAGAGAAAACAACTGAGAACACGATGAAATCCCGTTACAGTAAATAACACCAATCCTATACCATGTCAGTCGGCTTTTTTGTTTAAAGTGTGAAGTCGCCACTCTAAGCACGGAGTAGAAAAATCGAGACAATGGGCCCACTGCGGAAAAACGGCTTGGATGCTTGTCAACGCTCAAGGTTGGGGAGAGTGAGGCAATAGTGGCGCTGGAAGGCAATGAAAGCGGTTGTTGCCCTCGATGAAGTTTTTTTGTCGTTAGGACGGTAATGCAGAGGGAAATCGTCACTCTTGCTCGAGACAGTAACACTCGGGGCATAAAGTGGAAACAAAGCGTTCGTCTCTTCTGGCTTCTTCCAGACATTGCTCGACGAACAGCCTTTTGCATCACTGAGCTCAGACTGCATCAAGAAGGGAGGAAGTTGAGTGTGCCGTTTGCAGCGCCTACTTGGACGAATTTAAGTGAAGTCAGTGACGACGCCTTAAATAGGCGCAAACACCAACCAGCTTCTTTCGACCGCAGCTCAGGCTATCCACACGAGCAAGCACAGGAGAGTTCAGAGAGCGGAGGACAGTCGCCTCCAAGGCTCCTTAGCCAACTGTGACTGGATATCAGACGAGGAGTCTTATTCACGGCTGACATGTTTCCTAGATTGAAACTTTGCTTATAACTTACTACATTGGCGATAATTAATGCAGTTTCCAGAAAAATTGTTAATTTCTCGACCTGCAGCCGGTCAAAGCTTATGCCATGCAAAAAAGACGCAGAAGGACGTTGTCTTAAGAGCCCGGAAATAGCACAAGGTGGGACTGCGACAGCACTTAGACCTAAAGAAAGTAATTCCATCAAAACACTTATTTGTGGGTTAACATTACCTTGCTCAAAATACACCAGTTGCCCTGATTGCTGCGACGGAAGTGGCTCTTATGCCAGTCGGTAGAACTAAGAGTGAAAACTTGCCATTTAAAATGAGTAGGTTGAAGGAACGTCGTCAAATGAAGCCTCCAGCTAGGAGACCCTGATGAATGCCTGTAGCAGCGTTTACAGTCCGAAAAGGTGTCCAACTTTTCTTTTCAACGTGAACATTCGCCTTGGCAAGTAGGGCAGTATCCGAGTGGAGACTTGGGTTAGCGCGGAAGAGAGAGACGCAGCCTACCGAGCCAGCAAACTCCTTCCATCGGTGAATGCACCACCTCACCAATTGAGCAACTTCCTCTTCCACCTCTCGCCGAAATCGTGCTTCACGATAACATCAACGACAACTGCTTTCGAGATGCTGCTACCGAGCGAGCTTTGAACTTAAAAGACAGATTACGAGGGAATTGAAATAATAAATACAAGGAAATGCCGATGCGCTGGGTGGTGGGGAGGAGAGGAGGAAATCAGGACTCTCAATGATACTCGCCTGGCTCATTGGACGCCGTTACACCTCGTACTGTTAAGAATGGTAGAATTTACCCTTTCTTTTCCCCTTTATAAAATGCACTCGAGACTCTTTTTCGTGTGTCTTTATTTATAAAATGGGGATGAAAATGGACACAAACAATGTCATGAATTGGGAGCTGACTAATCTAATGGGAAAGAATCCTTCAATTAATTACTCAACTCTGATTTCATCATTACTAATCTTATCTTTTCGCCTTTCAACTAGGTAAGCAACAACGTTATCGAGTTCTTTGTGCGTCTCTTCTGGAGTCAACTTTTTTTTCGTGGATGACTCTTCCCAGCTATTCCAACCGAACATACTCATCCTCCTATTTTAACAGTACTTTCGTTCTTTCCTGGGGACGTTTCATCGGTGAGCGAGTATTTCTCTCCTCGAACTGATTTAAACACGTGTCTCCACGTGTCTACGCTTGGGTGGACTCCATCACCATTTGTGACAGACCTTTCGGGTGACGTGATCCGGTTAATTTCTTTCTCCAAGCCAACTGTCCTCCTAGCAAATCAACCCTCCGCCCCTTTTCCCACACCTTCATCGCTTCCGCAAGCGCATGTGTGCTTCGCTGTTGAAACACTAGTTCTTATCTTCGTGAGGTTGTCCCCTTCCGCCTTGAAGCATTTCCACTTCAGTGGGCACACTTTTTCATTACATCATCTTTCTGGTACTTCATGGTCATTTTCATATTCTATACACTGTGTGCCGATGCACTTGCTGCTACTTCCATAGCCCTTCACTTCTAGGATGTGGGTTGCTTCACACTCAGTCATTTCGTCCTTACGAGGTGGCTGCCTGAAATGCCCCATTGAGAATGCTCAAAGCAAGTTGAACAAGCCACACAACATCACAGCTTCAATGGCACAACGCGTCTACGGTCATTGAATATGACTTGTCTCCTGCTGGCTCTAGGGAAGTGGAGAGAAAAGTTTTTTGGCTGTTGGAGCCCACGGCAGAGGAGATGAAGTAGTTCAGAAATCGACAGTGGATCTCGAAAGTAGGCGTTGCACTGTGCACAGGATTGTCAGATGACGCGGATAATTTTTCCTTCCATCCCTTCATCAACTCTCATCTCGCCACAATTTCCCCCTACTATTTAGCCACTCTGTAGTTGCGTGAGAAAGGCTATCTGGTTCGTTTTATCTAGTTACTTCCGAGTTGTCGTCACACTTCAATTCAACGAAAATTTAGCCGCATTTTTGTGCGTGTGGAAGAAAAATAGGCTATTAAAAAGAAATGTGGAAAGATGGCGAGCCACGTGGGTGCGGTAGAGATAAGACAGATGACAAGCTGTTCAGCGCGCCCTCCGCGGGCTTGCCTTGTTCGCCCCATAGTCGCAGTGTTTAAAGCTTCGCGTGGACGTGGTGGCCTTGGTAGAAACGTTTATGAAGGGAGAGAGGAAAAGGAGGGCAGAGGAGTGAGAAACTGTTGAAAGGTTTGGCGGAAGAGGAGGTGATGTGAGGTGAGGTGGCGTTGACGGTATCTCCCTCGGTTGTGCGTGATAAAACGCAAATTGTCACGGCTCCGTAAATTCTCACGCCACTCACCACATCCTGTCACCTTGGCAAAACAGTTAAATGTCGATCCTCACTTCTTCGCGCCTTAGTCCACCTTTCCAATCGCAGTGTCCCCGCTGTCGAGTATATTTGTTCCCTCCTCGCAGCTTCATCGTTCTTCTCATTCCCCACACCTCCCCGACGCTTTGGCTTTCCTGCAACCGACTATTCTAATAGCAGTCTCCCCACCACAAGCCATTCACTCTCCCACTCCTCCAACAACGGATTGCGCGGATACATCGGCCACATCCGCTGGTCTTTGTCAACTCGTCGCCAATCGTAATTTTCAAGGGCTGACAACTACTCGCACAAGTTAGCTTTGCCTCGTAAGCCTTCTCTCCTCTCTCTTGTCCTCAGAACTGTCTTCCTCGTCGCAGTGGAATTCTTCTTTAACTCCTACGCCTAATTGCCACGTGAGTAAATGACGCGAGGACACTTGGCTAAAACTCGCCGTCATCACGTTTACCAACTTGGTTTTCATTTATTTTTGGATTCATCCACATCGCTCGATCGTAACTTATTCTCAGAAGTGGGCGCGGGCAGTGAAAGGGGCGCGTGGGTTTCAGCCTCGAAGTTCCAGGCTCACAGGTGCATGCGCGTACGACCTCAGCCGCGGCAATCGCGCCACCGAAAAGGAAGAGCGGGACTAAGTGCACTGCGTACAGCCCTGACGAATTGTTAGCTCAAATTCGCTTGATCATTCCTGCCTCACTGAGCTTTATACAAACAAAGCTGAAAGACGTCTGTGTCGTTTTAACCACCCAACTCACAGTCTCGCCTATTCCTTCACATTATCCAATTAAATGCGCCACCTCTTGATATTCATTACTTTCGCCAAAACATGGCACTCAAGAAGATTGTCCAAAGGGAAGGGTCGAATGTTTAGTCCGGCTTTAAGCGACATACAATGCATCATTCCACTTGACCTTGCTTGATGCCTTCAAATCCACCCAGAACTAAGACACGTTTCTCTCCTCCCACTAAGTGCTCAGACGAAGAGGCACCATGTCAGCGTTCAAAGCGCTCTGTCTGTCGGTCAACATGATGTCAGTGTGATTGGCAACAGTTTCATTTATTCATTCGCCATTGCCTCCTGAATGAAATTCAAAACCCACATTCTCTCTGGTGGTTTAGACGACTAACGCCGTTGGTCATCTCGCAGGGACGTCTCTCGGGTCTGAGCGTGGGCAGATGGACGAAGGGAGATAAATGGCTCGGAGTGGTAGATGGGAAGTGGCAGATGTGATGGAGGAAGTTGCTGGACCAAAATCGAGTTAATGTTCCGAACAGAAGTAAGGAAAAGAGACAGAAGACACTGAATTTGGAACCAACACTAAAAAACCTCGAATGTTGACCATTTTACTTGAAAATAGAATCGGCCTCAACATTTACATCGCTTTGGCTCGTGCAGTGACAACGTGTGCCTTGGTGACTAGTCTGCCCCTGGGTTCGACTGTTGTCCGATTAGGCCCCAGGCACTGTGTCGCCTCTGTCAACTGCGGACGATCAACGAGATCGTTCTAACGCCACCGCAGGAGTCGATGAGCACATAAAGTGTACTCTCACGTCTCTCACCAAGTCCCGCACTGACAGCATGGTCGAGGTCACGTCTCCGGGGTGTGACCTGGACACACTCACACCCCGATTAGGGCGGCGACTAAGTTCAAGGTCCTGGCATGATATGGCTGTGCTCACACAATATCGGGGCGGCGTGGTGATCGCTCGTGGGTCACCACAGCGGACTCACTATTTGGCTCAATTTGCCAATAATTTTGTAATGTAAAGCTTTTAGAATGAAGTGAATTAAGCATCTGACACCCGGATAGACTCGCTGGTCACAATCACCATGCATGCTTGCATGCCGGCACTCCTATGGCAGTTGCGAGTTCTCAAGCTTCTCGTCGCAGTTCCCGGTACGACGGTCGTCCAAATCGCCCACTGACAGATGTGTGACATCGGCTTTTATTAAGCGGTAGCGGACGCGTCACATCGAGTGTCGAACTGGCCTGAGGCGTTGGAGGTGACAGATGCCACAGGTGGGTGTCAAATCAAGTAGGATCACATTCGAATCGCGAAAAGGCAATCGGATCATTTTCTGGGCTTGATCTTTACTTCGAAGACAGGGGAAAATCAACGATCGTGGCCAGTAGGAGCCTTTGGGCACCGTCCTACCCGCTCTCGTAAGGCTTAGGTGTCTTAAAACCAAATCATCTTCATCATCATACTCTGGGCGAATTTGTGCTCGGTTTCACTTTGATCTTCACCAATCACTCAACCAGTCATTCCAGCTGACACAATGTGTGATAGCCACAAAATGGTAGAATGTTAATGGCTCCACTTGCGTGATATAAAAAAGTAGGCATATTATATTAAAGTAGACATTGAGCGCTTCCCAAATAGGCGAATTATGCCTCAAATCGAGGGAGTGAACGAAGAGAGAAGAATTTTCACCAGTTCACAAGTGGATTTCCTGCAACTACACCCATTCAAGGCACCATTTCTCTGTCGACGTTGGCAGTACGCGATTTTCAACAGCGTCCAAAGGTGGACCTAATAGTTAACGCGTATTCTTCGCTGCTGTCTGATTGGTGCTTCCAGGGCATTTGCCACTTGGTGGCACCATCGCGGCGCCTGACGCTTCGATACCACACGCATCGGCTGAAGTCGACTGGGCGGTCAATGAGAAACTGGGAGTGATATCAAATCTGACTCATTGATAATTGGCTCTTGTGGCCTATAAATTTGGAGGCCTACACTAAATGCTCTTCAGTCTCTAATGCGATGCCGTCGGAAAGGTGGGTTCTCGTGTATGACCATGTCACGGGTCGCTGTTGGCCATGATTGATGGGGTGAACAGCTTGCGGGATGGCTCCTCTGTTCTCCGTTGTAGATCTACGATCGAGGATAGCAAGGCGGAGAGACAACTTGAAGAGGCGATTGTGCTTCAGATGCCACAAAAGTGGGGGGGGGGAGAAAATTTGCGCCGTGGTACGTAATAAGCACTCCTCGTGCAAATTCTGTCTCTTTATTTCCTTGACACAAACTTGAAAGTCTTCCCGGATGTCAATCGTGTCGAAAAATGACGGATGTTGTTCTTCTTCGCCTTCACGCATTTATCAACATAGATCCACTTATTTTTGCCTACCAGAGCAGTAAGTAGAAGACTCTCTCCACTAACCTCTTTTTCTCCGTCTTTCAGCGCAAGTACTTTGATGTCACTGATCGGTTACTTCAACAAATTCTCGCACGTGGTGAAGCCTCGTTTGCTCCAACCATTCTTCACTCTCTCAATTCTTCCTGGATCGATGTGGCACACTGATGCTCTTGTCAGCCGCATAGTAGTGAGTGAGCAGGTTGTCAGTGAAGCACCTGTCTGTAGGAGGTCAAATGAAGCCCGAAACTTGGTGCGTGGGCACCGTTAGCTATTGTTCTCCACTGGAATAGCTAGATCTAGGGCACACTCGCCAACGCCTCACGAGGTTTTTCGTGGACGAAAGTTATTTGACTTCCCTTTTGCTAATTTTCAGTTTTGGCAACGTGCCCCGACAGAATGGCAGAAATGTACACTTCACCGCAACGTAGGGAGTCATCATTTGCGTCCAACCCGTCTGCTTGACGTATCCGACATTTTCCATCCTTTCCCGCCAACATAACAGTTATCTGGTTCGGCTTGGAGTAGTGGTGTCCTACTTGCCTTGACCAAATTTCTCGCTTTGCATGTAGCATCGCCGCGGCCAACTTCACCGCCAAAATTGCGTAGGCGTAGAAGGGTTCGCCCACGAATCGAGGGCCCGCTCCCAACGGTAACACCTCAGTCCCTCTTCGGCGACCTGTGATTGACGAGCCCCTTCCTTGCCTCCTGTACAATTTCCAACCAATGTGTGTCGACGTATAGCCTTCTCCACGGATCCGTCGTAGGTTGTGTAGTGGGGAAGCAATGCTGGCCAACTGATGAAAATTAACCACAATCATCTCCTGTGTTGACCATGCGTTTTAGGTGTTGCAGTCCGCTTTTACGTGAGCCAAGTGGCGTACTTTATACTCAAAATTATGCGTTATGGTTTGGATTGTGCCAGGAAACCCGAGAACCTGCAACTTAAAGTGATTCTGCCACGAAACTGTTTGCTTAATGACAATTGATGTTAACCTCTGAATGGAATATTGACAAGATGGAATGTGTTCACCAAGTTGACTGAAAATGGGATTGGTCGAGGACAACGACATTGTCGAGGGCACAGAAATCAGACGCGAGACACCAAATCCGCCAAGTTGGCGTCACATTCTGATTTTTCACATGGTATCCATGGAGGAAGGAGGGCAGGATATTCAAGTGTTTTAAATAGCAGCGGGTGCGGTTACAACGTTGATCTGCCAATTGATGGCTGACTGTCGCAGTTTCGCGACGAACGACGAATAATTTGTCAGTGCCCGTGTAGGAATTATGAGTTGGCCGTCGTGTTAGTCCGAGAGTGTATCGTCGTCCGATAATTTTGCGTCGCTCGATAAGGTTGTCTCCACCCATGACATCCTCTGGATAACGACGCGAACTTTGATGGTTAGCAGTCGCATGTGAACGGAAGCGGCAACGAGAGTGCGTTTCTGCAAGCACACATTACTTAAAATGTTAGCCCGCACGCATTTGCATACGTCTGATTTTAATTTACGTAGAAATGAGGTGAAGTGGAAGGCGAAATTCAAAGGAAACTTTTACAAACTGCAGGGGCGATTTAAGGGGAAGAAGTAGCAGCAGTGGAGAAGCGAGGCATTAACTGGGGATGTGAAAGAAGTCGATGAACTTTGCATTACGTAGAGGGGAAGCAGAGCCGAAGACAGCCTCATTTCACTCTGGCAACTCATCATGTGTGCGATCGAAGTATACTTCGTCCACCCGCGTCGGATGCGGTCGAGGTTAGAGGACGCCACTTGCACATGACATCAACCCCACTCGACGACTTAACAGACTAGTGCGAACTAGACTAGTAAGAGTGCGAATTTGCCAATTTTCTTCATTCGGTACTAAAATTGTGATTTGGTGGATGAGGAAGTCATCTGTGAGGAGAAGTGGTGGCAGTTAAGTCGGCATAACAGCGTTCTCTTGTCCCAAGGAAAGGCTTACCTTTTCTTCAGGCGTTTTCTTTTCTGTTTAACTCCTATTTTGTGCGCAGAAGTTCTGTGTATACATGTTTTTGACCAGTCAGTTGCAACCGTCGGAATGTGATAGACTGGCACTCCTTCGTTTGATTACTCCTTGGGACCGTGTCTGTTTGGGTTGGGAGACAAGCTTACACAGTGGAGCATATCGTCAATGGCGAAGCAAATTAGCCACGAAATAGCCAGGAACATCCTCGCCAATTGCAAAATCCGTCACCTTCATCCGTCCTTCCAACCGATTTTTATAGCCCCGATGTGAGTGCAGTTCACTGTAACTTGTCTTCGACTAATTACAATTCATCCACTCGCTGAACACTCCTCGAATGCTTCACTGAAGTTCACGCAGTGACGTCAGCCGATAAGAGGTAGCAAGTGGCCTTTCCTGCGTCCCCCACGTACTCTGCACTCCAAACACCGCTTTGAATGCCCTTCATTCTGACACATTTTGTCGAGTTGACGTATCTGAGTTCTTCAACGTCATCTTCCAGAATACCTTGGAGGACACTTCGTCGTCTTCGTAAATAGAGGTTTCCACATAAGAATCTTCAAAAAACCATTTCTCTCGGTGATGCACGCACCGGAGAGAACTGAGGTATGACGAGTATTCTTTACGGTGAGAGGAATAAGGCAGCATTGAGAAGTTCTAAACCATCGCTAAGGCAATGCACGCTGAGTGGCTTTACCACATCGAGTGACATCCTCTAAGTGGTGGTTAAAGATGAGTGGTAAGTTCGGACAGAATAGATGGTCGCTGACTAACCGCAATTCATTTGCCTTCATCGTGAGAGGCGATGCCACTGGTTGGCCCTCGTGTTTTGGGAAACGGCGGTAGGTGAAAATGAAGAGTTGCACGAACTTATTCTCTCTTCTCCATGTTATTCAATCGTGTGTTGATCATCGGAGGACGACGAAATATTTTGAGCCACAGCAATTGCCCTCACGTGCGCATAGTGTATACGCAAGATGTGATGAAACTAACACTGTTTGGAGCTGATCGGTTTCGTTATTTAGACAGAGTCAATCTTGAGATTGAGCCTCATGTTTGACAAACGCATCTCCTTCCGCCCTTTCACTCCTATCCCAACAAGTTGGACAAGATCTAAAGGTGATCGTTAAAGTCCTCCAACTTGGAACTCATGGTGCTGATAGGCTTGGCGAGAAGGCGGATCCTTGTACCTAAGCAAACTCCTCATAATTCCCGTCTTGACAATCGGCGTTGAACATGACGTCCTCAGAGAAAACCTCCTTATTATTATTGCTACGGTTGACTGTCACTTATCAACACGACTAACCGTAGGGGTCTGTGGGTGCAACGTCATCTCCGTTAGACAGGGGCCATGGAGCAACGGAAAAAGACCCGTCATGACATCTCAACGTGTGCTTTCGAACAACCGTTCCAGAGTGTCGGGAGGGAATGACCTATGTGAGATGTCTCCATGAGAGAACATCGACTGCTAGACCAAAATCATTTCATCTGCGACTTGTCTTGTTTGTCTCGATTTCCCTCAAATATATATGGCACACTGCATCTGTCTAATACTCTCTGGATTTTCGTTTTGCCCCTCCACGATTATTGGGTGTACTTGTTCGTCACTTACGCAATTTAATTAAGGCGGCATTAACTTGAGGAACTTCTTTCCACCTGATTCGCAAACAACCATGCTAATTTAAGAAATTGTTACTATCGCCATTCAAGGCGAACTTACATGAGTTCAAGCCAGTCAGCAATCGGATGTTCTCTCAACTGTCCACTCACGTCTACACAACCCACCTGCAAGTGTCACTCCTCAATGGCGATGTGGACAAAGGAGAGACAACCATTCGGTGTGTGATTGACCTGGGCTTATCAAGTCTTGATTTATTCCTCTCGGTGCACAGTGAAATGCTAGTGTTGTCTCAATTTACAAGATGACATTCACTTCCGAGTCGACTTAGAGCATTGGAGGCGATACCCAAGTATTTTGGCAAGTGGGTCAAGGGACGCAGTGAAATGCCATGCCACCCCGAGCAGATAGGTGGTCACCGTGGCGGAAGTCGGTTTGATGTGCGAGCAAGAATCAGTGGGTGAATGAATTGCAGTTAGGTTGAGCTCAACTTAAAACAAACATCATATCCGCGGATGAGTTGGCAGTTAAGTGGACTTCAACACGAAGCTATAAAAATCGGTTGAGAAGAACGGATGAGTGACTGTCCTCGCAATAGTGCGGGAGAGGTGCGCTTCATCGCTAATTCCTCGTTGACCAGCATTTTTCTTCGCAGAGAAGTTCTAGAGACTTGAATTGGTGACCTATGAGGCAGTCCAATTGACCCGACGAGGTAAGGAGACGCGACAGGCGGTAAGACCTCAAATGAAACCGAGGCGGGAGGCAATGTGGTGACAGATGGCGCGAAGCGTTACTGACTCACCAGTCCAAGTAGTCCAGCCTTTATCTCCCTCCCTCCCTCACTTCCTCCCTCTCTACTTTGCACCGCGTCAATGAGTTGAGGTATCAATGTTGCGCACACACTGTTATTGAAGTCAAGTTGTTTGCCGAGACCTCTCGAATATGGTAACCTAGCGATATTTTACACATTACGAACCCTCCGGAAAGTCCTCATTGCTGTATAAGCAAAAACATTACCACGCGACCATGTTGCTCAATTTGACGCATTACTAACA
Organism: Dipylidium caninum; assembly: GCA_017562135.1. Taxonomy (NCBI): domain Eukaryota; kingdom Metazoa; phylum Platyhelminthes; class Cestoda; order Cyclophyllidea; family Dipylidiidae; genus Dipylidium; species Dipylidium caninum. The sequence goes on from QEYB01000547.1 coordinate 41,308, forward strand.
AAGAAACGATGCAGGAAAGTTTTGTAATAAAGGAAGAAGGAGAGGAGCTTGCATTCCCATAGGTGGCACACAGCATTGGGCAGAATAACTGCCATAACTGATGACAGGAGCCCACGTGAGTGGAAAGCCCTGTGTTCAAAAGTTAATCTAAGAATGAGATATGAGAGAGGTGCCTCCTGTGGTGTCT
>QEYB01000548.1:0-42505 GCA_017562135.1 Dipylidium caninum
GGAGAGAGGATAGATATCGGAAACACGCGGTCAATGGGCTTGACTCAGAACATTCACGCAATTCTACCGCGGAGGATGACCGAGTTATCAACGGAGTTTCGCACGCTCTCTCGCACGCACCCGCTCTGGCCTCTGAGTAATTGTAGCTGGACTAAGCGTGTGTGGTAGTACGCGCTTGGCGTTGTTCTGCTATCTGTCACAGCACCATCAACCATCCTCCTCACGAGCCAAGGTGCCACTGACATATTATTTCGACATTAATTTTCTATCATTCCTATACTGCACTGTCGTTTCAATTTGAGACCTAGCTTGGTTACCTGACGGTCACGGACACATGTCAAATGTGGCCATGACATAAGTGCAGGAGAGTTGGGTGCAGAGGAGGAGTCTCTGTTGGCAGAATCGGTGGGCTGCCTCCTTTCGCTTGGCACGATCGCTCACTGCCTCATGGCCAGGCGCGCTGTTGAAGTTGGCAAGGTCTGACGGTGTGGGAGGATAGCATGGCAATTGAACACAAACTGTGAAATAAACTGCTCTTGGGCCCGTGCGTGACCCGGCGGCATTCGAGAGCACGGAAGATTTGAATGGTGGGCGAAGTGCGTTTGGGGCAGGTTCGTGCTAATACTGTCGTAACAGCTTTTGTCTGCGGATCGCATGCCATTGTGAAGGTCGAATTGGTTTCGTTTATTGTGAAGCTGGTTGCGATGATCGGAACAAAGAGTAAGCTTAGTGTGCTATGCGGCATGTTCGCTTCGACCTCATGCCCAACGCTCATTGCATCGTGTGGTCTGTGAAGTAGGACCATTTTATCGTAGTGTAGTTCTTTGTCATGTTCAGGCGAATCAATGGATTTCAGCGTTTTCGGTGGAGAAAAATGAAAATGTTCATTTTTGGCTTAGCTGCATATATTTCGGAGAGATTGCCGCGGTCCATCTGTCGAACAATGGGGTCTCGAGGAACACAGTGCATGTCTTCAGTGAGTGCAGAGCGCGTATTGACTCTGTGGAGTGAATTGATGGTGGTTTCAGTTAACTGATCATGGATATCTTCTGACATAGCTTCCTGAGCTTAGAGTGTTGTAAGTGATATTTATGATGCTACTTGTGTGAGTAGCGTTGGGCACTGTGCGGAAAATTTCACGAGCGAAACGAATGAATTGAGGGCGTAATCCTCTTAGCTTTTCTCACGAAAAACGTAGGGGTGGATGTATGTTTCCGGTGCCTCATTGGGACTTCTCGCATACGCCTCTCATTGGCAACCCTGTTGCATTTCGGTCATCGCATCCGGTCAGGGAGTCACAAAGCGACCCAGATTGGGCCAGTTGAGGAGAGGCAGTGTTCAATTCTGCCGTGGTTATAGACTCATAATGCGATTTGTTCCCACAGGAGTTGTCAATTTTCTTTACCATGGAAGGTAATGGGAAAAATTGGTTGGTTGCACTTAAGCGTAGAAAATTCCTCTCCATTGATTCTACTATTTCGACCACAATGTGCTTCGCCGTGTCCATGAGCTACAAGAGTTGAGCAGACGTGTGATGCTATAAGGATGCTCTTTCTGGTATTTTGTTGGCTCTGACCGTGTGAGGGTGAATCAACTCGCCTAAACGCTAGGGCCATTGCCGCTACGGCCCGTCCCTCCGTTTGCGAGGTGCAAGTTGCGCCATCTCGATCGAACTCGCACCAAAATACTGCTTTACCAGGATGTTTCTTTCTAAACAAGCACTCATGCTACGATCGGCAATGGCCTGTGTGGAGAATTACTACTTTCTGCTCACGGAGGTTGCTGCAGGAACCTGAAGCGATGTCCTACTGTGTTTTTTCCAGAAGCTAATGAGCGCGTTGGCTGTGGCAACAATAGGGGAGAGTGGCAAAGTTGGTTACTGGTGTTTCCACATATCCCTTTGAACGCCTGCGATTCTCGTCCACTTACCCAGCGCATCTCTGCCTCTTGTCATGGAGAAGTCACAGATTTCGTGCACATTCTTGGCAATAGTGTTTCGCACTTATGCTGTTTTTGGCTGACCTGCACCCTATTTGGTCAGTTTCTCTTGCCTCAGTTTACATTCTCGGCCCTACGTTAAGCGTGAAATTGACGAAAGATGATAAGCCTATGACGGGTCTAGAAGGTGGGTACTAATCCACACCTGCCAGTCCACGAATGTCTTGCGCTCCCCATTACATGTTGTCACGGTTACTTCACCACACACTACCGCTAATCCGTGTGCTGAGAGCGTATTTTCTCACCAAGGGTAAATGATTTTCCCCGCATATCATTTTCCCTTACCCTTGGGATATGACCGCCAATCCACGGAGATGCCTAGCAGTATGGATGACAAGCCGACATGCCTGTTTATATTGCCGAATTTACCTCCTTTGATACAGGTGAGGCACGTTACGCTGACGGATTACTAAATTTTTAGAAACGATAGGTGCAACATTGGAAGAAATAGGCGCAATACTGTGAAAGTAAGTAAGCCTCCTCTCCTGTGAGAAGACCAACTCATCGCAAGAAGTCAAAGTGGCAGATTCTTTCATATTACCGAGTGGGTCGTTCGAAGACCGTTGCTTTGAGTGGACTAAAGCAAGGCTTCTTCTATTCGGTAATGCATGTGGATTCGCCTTAAGTAACTCTGCCTCGGAACTATTTCGATTCCAACAAATTGTGGCGCAAGGTGCAGGTGCTGCGACAGGATGTGTTTTCCATCATCCAGACCACTTTCAATGCGTTCTCGACATGAATTCGGGAGGAGCCGTCAGGTTCACCTTAAGTTGGTGGTTGCGTTCTGTTGCAGTGGTGGAATTACCTGTACAACAAATAGACAAGTGTAATTTCTTTGTAATAGCCTATTTCGTTGTTGAGGCGCTGTCGAGTTGCTGATTGCTCACCAAAAGGTTGTTGGTTGTTCGTTGACATAGGTGCGGGAGCAGAATGAGAAAATAACTGGAGACAGTTTTTCATTCACTTTTCGCCAACTAAAAACACAAGCTGGCGCTCTTTCGTCTGCACTTGTCTCGGTGATTCAAGTCTGCTGTTTATTAGAACGTCCGGTCTCCTCAGAACACAACTATGCCACAGAAACGATGGTTTGGGGAAGGCACATAAAATTGGCGTTCATCGTCTCGCATCTGCAATGAGCTGGAGGGCGATCCTGCGCATGGTTCTGCCAGCGATCTGCAAGATAGAACAAATACAGAACTGTCATTGCGCGGGCATGTCAGCCACTGGCTTTTGCCAAAGCGCACAATTAACTATATAATAACTAGATTACGCTGCTGCGTTTTCCGTTTGTTTTAATCATTCAGGCCAACACACACTTCACCCTTCTACTCTATTGCCGCCTACTTTTTCGAGTTCAACGTTTCATAACTACCTTGATGTGTTGTGACTGCCACCAATGTGTGAATCAAAGACACGACATGCTTTTAAAGGTATAGATTGTACACTGTGCCACCAGCACGCGATCACCACGTTTGATGAAAGCGATGCTATTATTGCCTGCTCTTCATTCCTATGCCTCTACGACCATAGGTATTGTCAAGGTTGGTAGCGGCACAACGCAACTATCATAATCAGACAATCTCAAACTAAAAAGTGAGTTAATATTTCTATGTGAATTGGTAAACAGGCAACTGTCGCGCAAAGTGCGCAATCTGACGGTAGAAGAGTAGCATTTGTAAACGTACCTTGTGGCTCGCACTTATAATAAAACCGGACTCGTCACGTGCTGAAAAGGAGACCCCATCTGGGAATGCGTTTCCTGAGGCGCGTTTTGGACTTCCAGTTGCCGCAAATTGACGGATTGGTCAAACAAGGACTGTTAATTGCTTCTGCAGTACGGGGCATGATCTGCATTGGTCATAACAATCGTACACAGGACGACGTCCGTACAGTTTTAGTTAATTTTTGCGTCCCCGCATACTTTTTCTATTCTTGCATAGCAAACTTGAAGAGTATATGTTATTCATGATTGCTAAAGACATGCCATCGAATCTATTTTTTTTGTAACAGAGAAAGTTTGAAATAAGCAAGAAGCTTATTCATCTCGAGTCTGTCCTGTTTGACGCTGCGGTCCTCATGGCGGCGCAACGATTGGGTACATTCAAATCAAAGAAGGCGTCTTTCCCTTTATGGTCGGAGGTCACTATGCAAGCAATTTCGTTGCCCGCTATAACGGTGAGGAATCAGGATAATGATTTCGATGTACTTTCGCGTGGAGTTCTCCTGAGATCATTCCTGTCGCAGATACACTTAATGAAAGGGTAGTGCACCGATGACACGTTCCTACTATGCGTTGATGATTAAAATTTGCTACCCTCGTTAGGGCCCTTAGGCTACTTCCGCCTCAGTCCCCTTATCACTCTTCCTGGTGCTACAATCTTGGTCAGACTGAGCGCTCGTCACTAACAGGGCAACTCCTAGGACTGATGGACGCATGGCTCATGTGGGAGACGCTTTGAGAAAGAATAAGAGCTTAAAGCCTAAGTGACATTGCACACGTGGAGGAAGGGCTCAGGGCTGCAATGTGGCTGCGTGCAGTGACAGCCACTTATTGTTCCCTAAGTCGGCAGAGTCATAGGTAGAGCAGATCATCAGTTTGCAGCTTGGTCACCCACTCGACGCCAGCAGGAGAAGTGTGATGCCGAAAATGTCAGAAGACAGTATTACAAAGGACTGTGCTCTTTTGCCTGAAATGGTGACCGTACTGGCCAATCTCGCGAACCTGGAAGAGAGCAATGGACATGGTGATGACCGATTCCAGGAAGGTTCTTTCCATTCCGCCATACCAGACCACCGATGGTCATAATGCCTCAGCGTTATTCTGCACGCAAAAGCTAGAAGGATGTAATTTACTGCCCGGTTACGCGAAGCGGTATGAATGATGTGAACGTGAGGCAGGTCCGTTGAAATGGTGAGGCGTTTGGACACGGTTGCCAACTGTAGGGCTGTCTACCACTTTGGCTTGACGAACGTAGTCTATATGGCTGTTTGGAAGGTGGCACCTTCAGCAAAACACGGCTAAATAAAGAATGGACATGACTGTACAAGGCTGTGGTATTTGACTCAAGTCCGTTTATTAATGTTCTTTGTTGCAATTGGCATTTGAGGTATTCCTAACCACCCCAACATTAAGGTTTCGTAGGTCACGGCCTACGGGAGCCCTCACGTGGCCCCATTTCCTTCCAGTCCCATTCCAGTCTTATCGCATCGTGAACATTCAGAAATGAATGAGTTGGATGTTCTCCTGATCCGGCCGCACATATGCTAGTTAAGAAGATAATTTTAAACCTAACTAAATCACTTTTCGTTTCAAGTGGACTTCAAGTCGATTTTCATAAGCAATCGCAAGAATCTGGTCGTTGATAACTTGCAGCATATGTAGCACGAATTGTTCCTCCCTGATCTCTCTTTCAACGACAATGCGCTACTGTCATTACGTAGATCACGGTAATCGCAGATTTTTTCCGGTAAAGTTTTTGGTGATGTGAGCTACGTAAGTTGACTGTCCCACAAGTAACGGTCACAATTTTCATCCCAAAGTAAAAGGAAAACCCATTTCACTGTAGAAATATACAAGTAGTTTCGAGCGAGCGAACAAAATGCACACGGATATGTATGCTAAGGCGAGTAATTTGTAAACGCCCGTTATTCCACGCCCTCCTTTTTAATCTAATGACTTTATAACATAGTTCCTGTTAGGCGTAAGCAAAAGCCAGTGAAGAGGGAGCCATATGCTCGTCGGAGTGTCCATCAATGGTCTGCCGGACACTTGCCTGTACCAATAAAAGTGATTGATTCTAGTTAACACTTTTCAATGGGAAGGCTAGTGGTAGGAAACTGAGGGTAAGACCTGTCGTTTGAGAAAAAAGCTTACTTATTCTCAACGATCCGATCGAGAGAAAATATTCGCGTGCGTCAGCTTTCAAAGCGTGAGGTACGTTTGGGTAAGACCTCTGTTGCCATCTTCGGGCACCACATTTGTTGGTAAAGAGATAAATTCGTGCAAACAACACTGCAAGACAAACCCCTCTAATGCAGAAAGAAGAAGCAAACTCATACGTCAGGCTACACTGCCTGCAGCAATGAGTCTCCCCGTGTCCCAAGGTTGTGAGATTAGGAATCCTCACGTTTCCAACCTTCTCTTCGCGCTGCCCTTCGCTCACACGTCCATGAACCCGAGTGACTTTTCGGAAGTGAGCAGATGTTCACGCCGATCCGGCTAGTCGACCACAGTGATACGTTGACACTCGCAACACTTCACTGCAGCTGCTAGTTGGGGCAACTGTCTTCCCCACAACGCCAACTTGTTGGGTGAGTCCGTGAACACTCCACCCAATGAGTCTGTCGTCAGCTACCCCCAGCATTCTTTGGAATGAAATAACGAAGTGCAACTTGTGGAGTATTAGCAAGCCGTATGCTTTTCCTCACTACGCACCATTCCATCCTTATTAGGGTCGATTTATTGCGATCAAACGCAAATGGTAATCAGAGGAATAGGTGAAAAGCAAGGCGCCTCAGCTGCAGGCACTTCTGATTAGCGCATACGCATATACTTTTACTCTCCATAGTTAAACACACACCAGTCGTGCACCTTCTCTTGCCGTCTTTTCGTGATGTAAAGTGATGGCCTGTATGGCAATAAGCCTTTTCTTCTTGTTCGCTTTTCCACCGCGATGTAAATTATAACTTGGTGGGGTTGCATCGAAACGGTCAAAAAATCCCTCCACTCAGCTATAATGCCAATGTTCATGGGGGAAAGTTGACGACTGAATAAGATTTCTGTTTTTCTTACATCTTTTACTAACTTTAACATTGGTTGAAAACTAAAAGGGTAAATTTACAAACTCTTGTAGAAAGAAAACAGAAATGGGTAACGAAGCGAATGTGTTCAAAGCATAGGTAAAAGCTTCCTCTACACTTCGCCTTAAATAAGTGAAGCTAATGGAAATGCACAGATGCCATTCACCTCTCTTAAACATTTCTAAATGGCGCTCTATGTGCAAAACGGCGTGTGCAACTCGACTTCTAGACACCCCCTTTGGCAACCGAAGTTGCAGGGGTGCCTCACTTGAAATCACTTGAAGATTGAATTTCCCCTAAGTTGCAGCGGGTGCAGATATCTGTTGTGGCAGAAAGAAGCAGCGACAAAAATAGCGTAGCCCCTCCACAGATATTAATGGACCTGCAAGAATGTTGCACCTCAAGATTTCTTTCTCAGTATCTCCGCTTCATTCACCCTCCACTGGTCATTGGCCACCCTACAACAACTAATTTAGGCCTCTCACTAAGCTCAACACATCTTATCACTCCACTCCACTCCACTCCACTCCATTAACTTCCACTCCACCCCACCTCCAATCCATTTAAAGTAACTTCCGCCTACTACAGGAAACCATCTGCCACTGGACCCACCTAATACCCCAATTTAAACAATCCACGTCTTTCTACGTTCCATCTCCTGCCACTGATAGTAAAAATCGCTATACTCGGACGAGGGCTTCTTTCTCCACCATGCGTCTATCATTCATGTGCTGCTTTTTCCTATCAATACACTCTCTCCCCTCATTCACTAACTCCTATGTTGTTACCTCTCTGTGACTATGAATTAAGACTCATGTATTTAAATTGATCAGACGTTTTTGCTTCACCTCACTCCCTCCTTATTTGACCTCAATCCTCACCCCACAGGAAGAAGGTTTGGTTGACACGTCTGTATGGAACTGGTCAACTCAATGAGAAATCGTCGTCTCGTTAGTGACTTTTGTTATTGCCCAGCTGGCAAGTAGAGGCCCACGTTGTACATTTCGATGGTCGTTGGGAGCTCCTCACTGAGGTTAGCGTTGTTCAAGTGAATTGTAACAAGGCATTAGGGAAAAAGAAGGAAGAATAGGGAACAATTAGCGGTCGCACATAGCGATGATTAACCCTATGTGGGCATTTAATTGCCCGTTATATTTACTTGAAATGACCTCCATTTCTTTTTGACCAGACGATCAGTGTCAGTAGATAACTGGCACAGATAAGCCGATGAATATTGGTCGAGAAGCTACGGTTTGCCAAGGTAGAGCATACTGTGTTCGAGTGTTAGTCGGTGTAATAGCAAGAAAAACATCAAGTGGTGGAAGTCACAACAAACACCGTCTCTAATTACAAGTATGGAGGTGAAGTTTTCAGTTCAACTCGTCAAGTCGCCCAATTGAACATGGTCACCTTCGGAGTCATTCTTAAGCTCGTCCACACCACCGATTGCAATCTCCTTCTCACCATCCCCCTCAACGCCAACATATCTCTTACGATATTGAAGCCTAAATGATATTCACTACACCGCTGTCGCCATCACGCAGACACACACTGCCTCACTCTACGTCGTTTGTGAATGCAGATAACAATGGTGCGGGATCACAGCTGAATTCGCTACGCCTAAACGCAGTTGTCATTCAACTGAGTTGCGGTAGTTTTCACACCCACAACACCAGGATGTCAGGCTAATATCACCCCAATAAAACATAATGCTGAAGTCATGAAACAATGATTCGTCTGCGAAGGAGAGTTGGACTATACGACAGTCTAAATCTTATCCTTCCTTGTTCCCAACGAATGCTTACAATCTCTTAGATATTGTGATTTATTCAACTGCCAAATGTCAGCCGCATCCTTGGTTGAAAACCACTGCCATTGTGATTAATTCACATTCCCATCATTGAACAACCGAAAGGCGACTTTACTCCATGTTGCAACAGTTTGTGATAAACTCCTAACACATGCCAGATAAGGGCTGTTAAAAGAGGAAAACCAGCATCTATTTCACGCAAAACTCACAGTGGTGGAAATGGAGGACATGGACACAAAGTGATGGTCAATGCAGCACGGGCTGAGCTGGAAAACTCACCTCATTTGCGTCTGCATTGGTCTGCCTTTCCCCCCAGCACCACTCACTTGGGGCGGGGTCAGTCGTGATTCGCATTTATCTGCAGAGGGACACGACCTTCCCCACCACCACACTGAAGGGGACGTTAGGCGATATTGTGCATACGTAAACAGTGCCTAATCACTCGACCCAACAGATGGAATTCAGTTACTGATGCTTTAGTTCGCAATGAGATGGGGTCTGCATTTGACTGCTCATCCTGAAGTCATCACTGATCCACATGGCCCAATGTCACCACTTTGACGGTGGCTGTTGAAATGCGCGATTTCTGCACAGGAAAGATAAGTTCGTCGCGACAATGGGAAATAGGTTGCTACATCCGAAAGCAATGCGAGGAAATTAGCGTCCCCCTCAAGGCAATTCGGTGTGCCCATTGGCTTCTCCGGGCCCCGTGGTTATCATTGTCTACTGTCACCCGACTCACGTTCAACAATCTCGCCTGTGCTGGCAGGCAGTCGATGAACCAGTGACACGAACTTACTGACGCAAGCGAAAATATTGGTGACCGTAGAGTCTGAAGAGACAGGAATTCGAGCCAATCCACTGACGAGACGTATCTTGTATTGGCCGTCATTGTTCACAACTATTAAATACAATCTGATGCGGCAAGATATTTTGTGGAAATCATGTCCTTTCCACAACAGATATCGATAGTTGTGGGTGAGAAAGCGACAGAATTCATGCTCATCCGTTCCCGTCCATGAATAGCATTCGTGACATCGTGTCCAACGGCGACGTGGCATTTGTATAAAATAGTGGAGCAATGGGTGCGCAGAGCAAGTCGAAACTCACACCTTTACGGGTTTACTTGCTCCCAATGCGTGTATCATCACTTGCTTGTTCAGCTTCGTGATGGATGATGTGATTTATGCCATGCTTGCCACACACTGCGGAGTTTGCTACGAGGGTGCGAGCTGCAGTAGGTCCCCAATTAATCTGCGCATAAATTGGAGGGAAGTGCCTTACATTATGAACACCTTGCCGAAGGTGGCAAAGTTGGTGAAGTAGACTTCATGCGGGAGATTGAGGCTGCGCCTTAAGACGATGGTGTGCATGTGGCTGAAGTGCTGCTGCTGGGTCGGTCGACAACTGGGAAGGCGTCGATTCTCTACTAATGCGGCTGAATGGGAGAAGCCATTTCGAAGGCTCTGTAGAACGCACGAACGCACATGATTCCAATTACTTAGCCACTTCACAGACTGTTTAACATCTGACACCACTGATACTGTCATTCATTGCCACCTTTTCTTCGCAATTCAATTGTCAGCCACGCCAAATTCATCTCGACGTCCACAAATTCTACCTTTCCTCGACACAAACTTCCATGTTTTCCGCGCCACTGAATTTCCAGATTTTCAGCATTTTCGATAGATGGATTAGATTAAAGTGGACAAGTGTGTGACAAATCGCAGCTTGAGTACCGTCAAATTCTGGCACTGTTCAAGCCTCATGAGGTAAAAGTGCTTACTTTGCCCAGAAAAGGCATCAAGAGGCAGCCTATCTACTACATCCATTCAATTCCTTCCACGCGACACACACGGAAGCATCCGTCCTTGACGCAGTCGTCCTTTTGCATCACTTTGCGACGGAAAACCTCTTCGTTACACAAGCTGCAATCTCCCTTGCCAACTCTATGCACACTCAACCCTTCCCGTCTACCCCAATGGAAGCAAACTACGCCTACACACCATCTCCCCTACTTTATTTGATACGCCCCTTTCACTTCATGCTCAACACTTTAACAGTTTTCCACGTGAAGCACCGACTGTGGGCGTCACTCGTACTCGGATTATATCTAATAGGGCACTTTTGCATCTGTTTCAATTCAACGCCACGATTTCCACTAATGTGAGGTGTAAGATAAGGACAGAACCTACCCAACCTCTCCGCTAACCATTGTATGTCTCCATTGACTAAGCACATAACCCCTGTGCTTTTGAATTAATTTGGCTTTCCCTAAAACTGCAACAATCCCCTCACTTCAGCGCTACTCGCACAACACGGAAAGAGGGTTGACTGGCACCCAACATTGTACACTGGCACATGTATCAGCAACTAGGCGTCGCTTCACAAATTCTTAATACCAGCAATCGCAGAGGCCGCAGATGTTGAGCTCCCACGATGACGCCCCTCTCATCACTGACTTTGGCGTAGCTGTGAACAAGTGGAATATGGACAAGAGTGGAAGAGAGTGGAGAGTAGGGAATGGTTAGTGGGTGCAAAATATCACATCTTAGATAAACCTCATAACTTGTTGTCTCCACTCAATTTCATGGTCCGTTTACTAATGGGGGCTCTCATTTGCTTCCACCTAAGCGTTTCCCAAGTCACAAGCCTACTGGCACGGGACAACCAATGAAAACCCCTTGCAACTTAGGCGTTGGCAGGACGCTGACAAACGGAGGGACAACTAAGTGAAGTAGATCTCATCACTGCACTAGAGCGTGTCTACCTAATGAAAGAAGGCATTTAAATAGACAAGTAGTGGTAATGAAGGGGATTTGTCAAGATATATGCAGCCAACTTAGCAACTAACCAGTTTCCCCATTGCTTCATAGAAATCCCTTGATTGGTCTGAAATGACAAATGCATACGCGTTAGTTTTGCAATAAAGTGGGTGGATAAAGAGGCTTCTGCACAGACCACATGTGAATATGGCTGGCGTGAGGTGGAGAAGCGAACAAGCTACTTAGCATATTGACGAATAATGAATTATTATCTGTATTTCGAAAGTGCCATCTCAAATTGTGCGCCACGCTGTCTTCACTCGCGCTCATATATCGACTGAGGCAGCAGTAGACAGTGCTCCCTCCGTCTTCGTCTCACTCTACGGCATTGCATTCGTCTGCTAGTACCTCCATCGTTCTGCCTTCGAGCTCATGGTCGTCAGACTCCCATTAGAGGGAAAACAACGTTCAACTTACAGTGTTTGCAGCTATTCCATCTTAATGAATTCGCAGAAGTCCGCAATTCCATTGGCATTACTTCTTTCCGCAAACCAGCCTTCTTACTGTTAATGACCGCTAGTCTGCGGAGAAATGATTAATTAGTTTAATAATCCTGCTCATTTCTGAGCACAGAATGAGGTGAGAGGGAGGACAAGACACCAGCCAAACCCCAATGCCCAACACAAATGCACGAATGTCTTACGTGAAAGTAAAATTAAAGCATACCTCGTCTTTCCTCCATGTGGCAGGATGTCATTAGAAGAACCTTCTGAAAACCACCGATTATGATTGTTTCAAGTTCCTCGTCCCCATACTGAAGTGAAATGTGCTTGCTCATGACTTCGGGACCATCAATAGACGCTTTCGTGATTCGTATGAACGAATCGTCCTGCTGCATGAGACGAAGGTTAATGGCCAAATTGTAGATAGAGTAGGCTAGCTCTATTGCCACTTCCTACAACACGTGAACAAATGCATCCAAGTCAAATGTTTGCAGAAGTAATATGGACAAATAGAGTACTACAAGCGGTTCGTAGAACACGCCTACCAAACCTACCTGCCATTCTTCATGGAAAGGTCTCTGTAGCTGAAATGCAAGTTGCTCACAACAACAAAGCAATTGAAGACACAGTGCTTTGCAGATGCGTCAGATGAGCATTCTGATGTCCAAGAGGATTCCCTCGGAGCCGATTTCCAGGTGACCTCACCAAGGGGCCACTTAAAGATTAAGGTATCGTAAGCCGCGAGTCACGAGGTAATTGGCAATGCGACTAATTCCTGTTGTAACATTGTGCACTGTGGGACAGTTGCCTGAAGTGGAGGAAAAGAATGGTTTACATCTACTCCTACCACCGCGGATTCCTCTTCTTCTTCTTCTTCTTCTTCTCCTTCTTCGTCTTCTTCTTCTTTTTCTTCTTCTCCCCAAATGACACTTCCGTGTGCATTCAGAGTTAACTCACTTGTTGGACTGTGTCTCATTCTGATAACTGCATCATCTGTTCGATCGGCGGCGGAGGTAGTGGCGAGAGAAAGCGTGGAGAGAAGGAATATGATAGACAACATAACTTTCGTGGAAAGGCAGGTGAGCTTAGTGCACAGCATTCAATTTATACCTTGAAGCGCGATGTGACGGCGGCGTGCATTTCACCATCCAGATCATTTAGTCTGGATTCGTTCAATTAATCAGCTTCAAGGACATCACACTCACCCCAAGATTGCAGCCGTTTTGTGCTGCCAGCAACATGACTACTTTTTCCTCTTTCGCATTATGTGCGAAGTAACTACCAAAGAAAAGGAGTGTGCATGTCGTCATCGTAGTGTTAGTATCCTGCAGAGTAATCAGACACCACCACAAGCGTGTGAAAGAGAATCACTTTTTACTGCTCCGACTGACGAAATTGTGCAACGTGGTCACCTTCGTGGTCACATTTGCCTAGTTCCAACTCTAATTACTATAGCGGAATCTACCGTCTCCATCGCGACACCGCGTCCAACCGATGGGAATTCATGAATGGTAAATGATGTGGGTGACGAAGACACGAGTAGGCCTTGTGAGCAGAACAATTTTGAGCTCAAGTTTTCTGTGTTATTCTCTAATTCACAATTACAACGTGAAGATGCAACCGGCATAGCTGAGATACAGCTGCCTAGAGGAGAAGGTGAAATGAAATATCCACTTTGGTTGTTATGAATAGAATGCATGGTCAAAGCACTTCACATGCCTTTTGTCTGTCAGGCGAGAACACCTTCATCGAGGTCAGTTGTTGGTGCTGTGGCAGAGTGAGGCCGTCTTAATTTGTATTGCTTTAATCTTCGACGAGATCTGAGACAATAACAGTTCGCGGGTACAGATAAAATAGCGAGAGATACTGAGTGTCAGCTCTCGACTTGGCTACAGAGCAGAATATATATGCGCTGCTCTAAGTGCGTGCAGAGGGATATAAAGGTAGTTGTAGCATTTCGCAGCAAAGCTGTTTTATTTTTGATAAAAAGAATGAAAAATACGCTACAATTGGAATAGCGGCGCCTATACACATGCGGACATGACTGGTTTTTTTTGGATTTCACATGGGCAGTAATGGCAGTGATGTGGAAGAGGCAATTGTAAGTGAATGCACCGCATTGCTCTTTAATAGAGGCTACAGATCTTCAGGTCCAGTGATTATAGCTCGCTCCTTACTGACTTTGGCGTCGCTGGAGGCAGGTGGACGGTGACATTAGATGTACCGCGAGACAGTTGAGTGCCACTGCATGTCATGTTCTGTTAGCTTGCAATGGCTTTCGCTCGATGATATGATGTAGATTGGCAGAGTAAGAAAGGAAGTTAGACAGACCAGCCGATGAATGTTACTCGTGGACTGCAGACTTGGCAAGGTAAATTGACACAATTATTGGGCAGTCAAACCATGAGGGTTCAATTACAAGGAGATTAATTGCAACGAATCGGCACTAATCTGTGTCGCCTTCATGAGACGAGGCAAAGTGACTGGATAACTGGTGAAAATGAAGAGCGTTCAAACAGGTATATGAGAGTAACTAATTTGCAGTTTCTCCGATGCTTCAAAGAACCCGCCTGGCATTTGTGGGACCATAAATGGACATGGTTCAGTTCTGCTGCAAACTATGAGAATAAACACATATATTAACTTCTCAACACACCCAAGCCGAAATGACATATATAAAGTAGAGAAGTGAACATCCTGATAAAATTATTTTGATGGTCTCGGATTGGATGGAATGGAATGGAATGGAATGGAATGGAACGGAGAGGAGAGGAGAGGAGAGGAGAGGAGGGGAGAGGAGGAGAGGCAAATCGAAATGAGGCGAGGCGGGGCGAGGCGAGGGAAGAGTAGGCAATTTTCTAGGTTAGTCGACTGGATTCACCTCTCGCGGTCAGAGAAACAAAGATACAAAACATAAATGCGCCAATTCTGTACAACGCTGCGTACCTCATGGCACGGGAGACATCGTGGTTAAGTTGGCGCAATCATTTGAGAGCATTCTTCTGGGTTTATGCAGCCAACGAACCGGGCAACCAATTCCCCATGCTGCGCAGAATGTTAGATTTTGTTCAGCGGCATACTCGGCTGATTAGAATCGTCCCTCTCACTACCCCATGTTCTGGTCGGTTATGTGTGCAAACAGGAGGCGATGGGATGAAATGAGTTGGGATGGAATGGGAGGGTGTGCGATAGCCTCTATAAGGGACCGATCATATCATCCATTATTTGGCCAGCGATAACATCACACGGTAGTAAAACAAAGACTGACAGCCATCAGACATGCAGCCAATTGCCGCAGCTCGTGAACAATCCTGTTCGTATTCATGCCTAACTCAGTGACGCTTGTCCTTAGGGGAGGTCTTCGTGGCGGGTCAAGTGGTTGCATCTACCAACTCACAGCGTTTGACAGTCCACATATTTGGCAAACGTCCCAAGATCTCACCAATTAACCTGCTTCTCATATTTCACCACGCAATCTACCCTTCTTCATTGTTGGTATTTGTTGGCAAAGAATTGGTCGGATAACCGCTTCTCCTTCTCAGTCATCACCAGTAATGAAAGCAAAACACCTGCTAGGCCTATTAGACGTGCATTCGCACGCAATCATTTGGAACTTAATGAAACGAGGTGAGACAACATTCCTCATTCAGACTGCATGCATCATCTGGGCTTCCCTCTAACAATTAGGAAATCAAATGGGATGCTTTAAGACTTGCACCAATGTTAATAAGTGGCGATCAGCCAAATCATGCACATCGGCTTGTCTGACCAACACTGACATAATATGATTTAACAACCACAGAAGTCAAGTTATTACATATTGTCCTCCTCGCCTCCGTTCCCTATCATGGAAACTCACGCGAGCCCACCGAGTTTGACACTCAACTCCTGGGAGGTGGTCTCAATCACCTCGAGTCGCATTCCCTTCACCTACTCGCCACCACCCATCTCAGCGCCAGCCGCAAGTTCTGCCACGTTGAAGGGAGAACATGGCCAAGTAGGGGGAGCAGTTGGTTATATTGCCTATGCTCATACTGCGAGTTGGAAGTGAGTAGATTGACATGCATCATGTAAGTAAGGGGACGTCGAAGTTAAGAGGAATTTGGCGAACAAGGCTTCCTCCTACCCAGACATGGGCAAACTGACAACTGTATGCCAGTGATGAGCGTCGCTCGAATGACACGAGTAAACGTAGTCTGCCAACAAGTCAGGCGCAACATCTGCGCTCACATCTCGCGCCACTGTGAAGAGCCAGTGAAGGTGAGCAACTCAGCCTCTGTGTCAAGTCAAACTGCTGGGCAGGAATCCAACCTCGCCTGCATGCGAGAGAAAAATATGTAAGACAATTACGCCTGCGCCCTCCCTTGCAACAGCCAACCGCCAATGCTGCATTGGAAGGGTCCGTGCACCAAATGAAGCTGCAGGATGTGCTGCGTCTGGGGATTCTAATGATCCACCATAAACACTTGTTATTCATTCGTTGGAAACTATCCTCCAGAGAGTAGCCACAATGATAATTACGTGCTTCTCCACGTCACCTGCATCAACAACTGGTCTACCATGAGGCAATGAGGATGTG
Organism: Dipylidium caninum; assembly: GCA_017562135.1. Taxonomy (NCBI): domain Eukaryota; kingdom Metazoa; phylum Platyhelminthes; class Cestoda; order Cyclophyllidea; family Dipylidiidae; genus Dipylidium; species Dipylidium caninum. The sequence goes on from QEYB01000548.1 coordinate 16,456, forward strand.
CTAAAGTCAAATGAGGGCAGTCATTTCGAGACAGATCCGCATTACCAACTCTCTAGCCCTTGTCGAGCCCGTTTGAAACGTGGGCGTGGTGAGGTACTAAGCTCGTATCAAGAGAAAAACGAGTGAAGAACACGCCTTATGCACAGATTTAAACACGACACTCAACTGATATTATGTCAATGGGGAAATGAGAAAATTACCCTCGAAACACTTGTAGTGACTATTGTCGTTCAGAAGTAGACTGATGGTGCTATGCAAGAGTAAGACGTTCCTAAGTTACTCGCACGCTGTGAGTAGAGTTAGGTATGACGTGAGAATAAATTTCCAGATCCAGTCAATTTCTCTACTCAAACCCCTTTGACGCCATCTTTCGCCTGCTCCTCCGCAGACTACCAACTCTCAGACCACTAAGCTACTCGATGTTTCAGCATATATCTGAAGTGTGCTTCGTTTAGACGCTTTGGTACTTCTGCTGCCGTTGGGACCGGATGCTTCTGCATGGCCTAGGTCCGTGAGTGTAGGCAATAACTCTGGGGTTGGCAACAATTTTGTTAACCGCCACCGAGTGCCGTGGATGTGCATGAGAAGAGGAGGATGACAATGATGAACATGCGCAGTTACCAACTCACCGGATGGGTCGGTACGAAGGAGACGGTTAGACAGTTGCGAGGGATATGTATCTGCGTGGGTACTCGCAGCAGAGGAGCAGACATACTGCTGAGAACTCAACACACAGTTCAGACATAAAAAGCAGTGCACAATCCGTTTCTCGGATGGGGCACCAGAATACTCGAGGTCAATGAAGGGGGAGACAACTACATTACAGTCTGTCCCAACCCCCTCCCTAACTTCTATTAAAGGCGGATAGAGCAAAGTGGGAGCTAAAGAAGTATTCCTGACATTGTGTGTCACATGATGAGGTAGAATGTGTTCAGATGTCAAGGCCCTCGCAACATTATGCTGCACCGCGGTTTCGGACAATATTCTTCCCATGTGGGTCTGTTGAGCGCTGGCCCTCGGGCTTCACTGGAATAATCGACGAGGTGCAACTTGAGGCATTTGCAGCCATAATGCTTTCCGCGCTAAGCGCAATTGCATCCTTATGAAGATCCATCTAATGTAACGTAAGCATAATGTTAATGCGAGAAAGACGTGAAGAGCCAGTCGAGGCAACAGTAGGCTCTTATGTGCAGCACATATTTCACTAATGGTAATGAAGAAAGAACTGAAAGACGAGTGCAAGCAGCAATGGCCCTTATGGGAAGAGCATATTCACTTAATCTTCCATACGTTAGCACCAACTGGTACCCTTCATTTCCCTACATGCAACACGATGGCGTTAGGAGAATCGTCAAAAGTGTATCCCATATTAGACATGTGAAATTGGCTTCGTGGGATATAGTAGGAGTCAAAGGAAACACTTTTGACTTGAAGGATCGCATCCTTCCTCTCACCCATATGAGGCTAACGGACAAATTGAAGAGAGAATAATCCTCTCTCTCTTCCTACACCTTTAGTAAGTTTATCAAAGACTCAGAATGACAGGTTATACCAGCTCTTGTAGAGCACAATCGACTGCAATCATATCAAATGAATTAAGAAAGGGGTAAAGAGAAGGCAAAAGAAGAGACTAAGCCTACATCTTACTGCACCTTCCACTTCTCGATTGCCGTCTTCATGTCATGCGAACGATGTCGGCCATGCGTCGTGCCCAGGTGGGCGTTGCCCAAAAGCGAGAAGAATTATCTTGTGAGGAAGTACGTTGGTCTGCTGATTTTTTCCTCTGTGATTAACGTCCCATTCGCTCAAGTTCTTCATACCAATCGGGAATGGTACTAGTGTGCTTTCGAGTGCCGTGATATGAACTGGTCGAGTTGACTGTTTTGTCATAGAACTGGTCTCACTCGAAAACCTGAGGAAGAAAGCAATTTCCTCACCACTGATGTGTAGAAACTTTTCCATAGGTACTAAATAGCGATATCACTTGGTCAATCCATTCCGCACATCTTAAGAACTAAGTTGTGACGAATATCCATTGTTTTGCCCGCATACCTTCTCCCTGTCCAGTCTGAGAGTGCATTGTGAAAGGATTTCAGCGTGTTTCAAGCTTCTTCTATTCGGGTAATGCATGTGGATTCCTTAGTAGCCTCTGCAAAACACTATGTCGATTTCAACAAAATTGTGTGAAGGCTTGGAGACATCATTTCTCGTCGAGTCTCTCCAATCATAGCGGTGTTTTCACCAAAGCTCGGACACTTTCCACCTGCGACTGGCCATTACAATCTGCTTCACTCCCACTCGAGTAAGAATGACGCACACATTCGGTGCAGAACTGGGAATGTTAAACTGTTGTGGATGAAGTGAAATTAAGGCGGATCCATTGTTCATACTTGAGATGGTGTGTAGGCGGAAATTAGCTTCATTGAAGTAGACGGGTATGGATTGAGTGTGCATAGAGTTGGCATGGGAGATTGCTTGTTTAGTAGAGAACAGGTTTCTCACACGCAGAAGGTCGGAGACGAATGCTGTCGTGTGTGTGTCGCGTAGCACGAATCAAATGAGTGTAGTAGTTAGGCTGCCACCTCGTGCATTCTTTGGGAAATGTGAATTACAATTACGAGTCTGGAGCAATGCCAGTTCGACTGTATTCAAGTTGCGAGTTCTGTGGCGATAGTTGTTTTCTGAGGAGAAGGGACGTCTAATAACACAGACTTGAATCACCGAGACAAGTAAGACGAAGGAGCGTCAGTTGTGTTTCAGTGGGAGAAATGTGAATGGGAACTGCAGATAGAAGAGCTGTAGAAGGTGTAGAAGGCGCGGAAGTAGGGAACGCGATTCCAAGGTATCAGTGATCAGCTGTTGTTATAGATGTACGCCCATGAAATCAGCCTTCGTTAAATCTGTTCTGTGTTCACAAATTAGCTGCTTCATCTACGCATTCACATTCGCCTTACCTTCAATTGGTTCAATTGGACAGGAACTTTTTGCTTTTTCTCCCACTATTTAGTAGGACCTGACTACTCATTTGCTGCTCAATTACGTCGTCAAATTATATACTTTGGGATAGCTGCCTGTAATGGATATTCAAATGTGCTTAGCCATTGAGCTTGCTACTGATAATACTGATTTCACCCTCCTTAATGGCTCTCATCATCATGAAAATACTAACATTCTTATCAGCCGATATCTGATGTATATTTGTGCAACTTCACTGTAAGTGGCCACCGTGCCACTACATTTCATGTTCTGTTAGCTTGCAATGGCTTTCGCTCGATGATATGATGTAGATTGGCAGAGTAAGAAAGGAAGTTAGACAGACCAGCCGATGAATGTTACTCGTGGACTTGCACACTTGGCGAGGTAAAATTGACACAATTATTGGGCATGTCAACACATGAAGGGTTCAATTACAAGGAGATTAATTGGCCCAAACGAATGCGGCACTAATCTGTGTCGCCTTCATGAGACGAGGCAAAGTGACTGGATAACTGTGAAAATGAAGAGCGTTCAAACAGGTATATGAGAGTAACTAATTTGCAGTTTCTCCGATGCTTCAAAGAAGCCGATTGGCATTTGTGGGACCATAAATGGACATGGTTCAGTTCTGCTGCAAACTATGAGAATAAACACATATATTAACTTCTCGACACACCCAAGCCGAAATGACCTATATAAAGTAGAGAAGGAAACAACCTAGTAAAATTATTTTGATGGTCTCGGATTGGATGGAATGCAATGGAATGGAACGGTGAGGAGAGGAGAGGAGAGGAGAGGAATAGAACCAAATCGAAATGAGGCGAGGCGAGGAGACGAGGGAAGAGTAGGCAATTATCTCGGTTAGTCGACTGGATTCACCTCTCGCGGTCAGAGAAACAAAGATACAAAACATTATTGCGTCAATTCTGTACAACGCTGCGTACCTCAAATGTGCTTAGCCATTGAGCTTACTTTTGATAATATTAATTTCTCCCTCCTTAATTGCTCTCATCATCTCGAAAATATTAACATGATTATCAGCCGGTATCTGACGTATATCTGTGCAAACTGTAGAGATAAGGCTTAACAGAGACCGCGTAGATTTCGCGGAATGAGGAGGCAAATCGAGGAAACTCAATTCAATTTATAGCATTGAGCTTGTTAGGGCGGCACTATACTTTCCACCATCTAGATCACTATCTCTAGATTCTTACAACTAAACCCCCTAAGACTGTCTCGAGGTCCTTTCTCCTTCCCTCCGCTACCAATGTCAAGAACAACAAAACCTTTTGGTGAGCAATCAGCAACTCGACTGCGCCTCAACAACGAAATAGGGCATTACAAAGAAATGTACATTGTCTATTTGTTGACAGGTAATTCCACCACTGGGCACAGAACGCAGCCACCAACTTAAGGTGAACCTGAGGTCTTCCTCCCGAATTCATGGTTCGAGAACGCATTGAAAGTGGTCTGGATGATGGAAAAACACTGTCGGCAGCAACCTGCCACCAAGTTGACACCCGTAACTCAAGGAACAGTTGTGTGCCACCTCTCTTGCTTCTCCCTGCAGCCTTTTCTACCGCAGTCTCTTGCTTACCTACTGCATTTCTTGAGAATCGGCCTGAGACAGCCCACGTAACAAGACCGTTAGTGCATAAATGCACTCGCGTCTTCCCTTGCAACAGTCGACAGCCATTGTTGCACTGGAAGGATTCGTGCGCTAACAAGACGAGGTTAGCATGAAGACGATCTCCAAATGAATTTTCGGAAAGAGTTGCAATTTGGAGCTGTGATGGTCCTCCAAAATTCACCATTATTCTTGCGTTAGAAACTACCCTTCAGACTGCCTTGCGTACAGCTTCGAGGCATCAGCTGGAGTGTCGCCTTAGACTGCTTCAACTTGACCCTTCAACTCGGTCACTTCATTGACTTCCCCCTACTCTGTGATTGGGTGGAGATGCTGGCGATAGGACATGTGCATGTTGGAAAGCAGTATGTAAGCTGAGGAAATGAAAACCCACTGTTAATCGGTTAAATTGGAGCAGAGTTTGTCGATCGTCGTAGGGATTGCCGCAACCGAAGTAATCTACATGAAAGAGTCATGGTGCTCTATCCATACAACAGTGTCGGACACTTTTCATGAAGATTGGGGACAGCACACGAATGTGTTACTTAGATTCATCTATTCGGTCAAGCAACCCAACAAAGAGCGCCTGAGGATATCGTGGACAAGGAGAGTCCGAGAAGAATTAGCTGTCCCCTGAAGGAACACGGGGAAATTAACAGGAAGTAGGTTAACAGGGAGAACAGTCAGGTGTTTGCTGTTCGTGTTTTCCAAACTATTCTGACGGGATGATGGAGGTGGAAGTGTGCCAACTCGTCTCTCGATATCGAAACATAAGGAGCTCTGTTTAAGAGGTAGCAACCATATCATCATTATACGTGTGATTTGGTAAAGGGAATCACCTGCAGCAAGTTTACTTCTTCATAGACCATATGTGAAGGTGGCTAGGGAAGTGGACAAGTTGCTCACCATAATAATAATGAACTCGGAAGAGATGATGCGGAGCTGAAGCGCATGCGTTGGCCTTTTTGAGGCTTCTCTCAACGCACCAGTGTTGCAACACAGAACCACAATTTATAAATGTGGGGGCACCTGCCACAATTAATGTATCGTCATGCTTTTACCTACGACTGACCCAGTGAAGTAGGGTTCGGGTGGATTGCTTCCTGGCGGATCGGTTGTTCTCACCATCAACCCGAAGTGGCACGTAGCCACAACACTTGGCCATAGTCCTATACCTCCAATCTTTGACCCACATCCCACCTTTCATTTCCCAATCTACTCTCCGCCATTCCGTGCATTTCAAAACACTTCTACTAGGCTGATATGGAGTGGGTTTTATAAACTGAGCGAAAAGTGGCCTTCCACTATTCCATGCAGTTATCGAATAGATCATCGACGTTAGAGAACGCTCCGAAAGAATCTCCTGCAACAAGTGGCACCTTCTACGCGCTGAGCGTCCATCTGGATTATTGACTGTGTTTCGAAAGCACAGTCTCCAATTTACCGCCACGCTGACTTCACTCGCGCTCATACATCGACTGAGACACGGACGTAGGCGAATGCCACCTCTTTGGGCAGCTTTAGTCAGTCCTCCTATCACCTGTGCGGTACTCTGCAGCGTTGCATTCGTCTGCCAATACATTCCTCGTTCTGACTCACAGCGCGTAGCCGTTAGACTCCAATGAAAGGGACAAGAACGTTCATCTGATAATATTTACAGCCATCGCGCTTTCCTAACTGCCAGAAAGTTCAACATCGCTATGGCACCAAATGCTTTCCCTCGAACCAGTCTCGTTACTACCATTTCCGTTAGTCTGAAGAGAAATGGTCATTAGTACAATTATCCTGCCCACTTGGCAGCACACAATGTGGTGAGAGAAAGGACTGAGGATTAGCTAAGCCCTAAAAGGCAAACAAATTCGCGTATGTGTAAGACGGAAGTCAAGGAGAACATACCTCGCCTTTTCTCCATGCGGCATGATATCATTAGAAAAGCTTTCCGAAATCCACCAACAAAGACTGTCTTAAGTGCACCGTCCCATACGTAAGTGAAATATGCTCGGCGGTGACCTCAGGATCATCAATGGACGCTTCCGTGATTCGTATGACAGAGTCGCCCTGCTGCATGAGACGAAGATTAACGACCAAATTGAAGATGGAGTAAGCTCGGTCGGTTTTCACTTCTCTACAACACGTGAACAAATGCATAGATGGCCAATGTTTACGAGAGTACTGCAGTATTTGAATAGAGTATACCGGCAATTTGTACTACGCACCTGACCATATCAAACGAAATTCGTGTGTAGCTGAAATGCAAGTTTCTCCCAACAACAGAGCAATTGAAGACGGTGCTTGAAGATGCCTCGGATGAGCAATCTGATGTCCAAGAGGATTCTCGTTGGAACCGATTCCCAGATGTCCCATCAAGGCCACTTGAGGATTAAAGTATTGTGAGCGCGAGTCACGAGGTATTTTGCAATGGTACTGATTTCTGCCGTAACATTGTGTACTTTGGGACAGTTGCCTGAAGTGGAGGAACGAGAATGATTTACATTCACTCCTCCCACTGCCAATTCCTATTCTACTTCCGAAATGACACTTCCGTGTGCATTGAGCATTAACTCACTTGTTGTGCCTTTCTTCAATCTGATAACTGCGTCATCTTTGCGACCAGAGGCGGAGGTAGTGTCGAGGAAAAGTGTGGACAGAAGGAGCAAGTGAGGTAGCATAACTTTCGTGGAAAAGCGTGCCACCTTGATGCAGGCATTCAATTTATACCTTGGAGCGTGTTGTGATGTCGGGTTGCATTCCACTATCTAGATCATTGTCCCTGGCTTCTTGGCACTTATTCGCTCTCATAAAAACTCAAACACTTTACGATTGCCACTGTGTTGTGTTGCCAAGAGGTCAGCTAATTTTTCACGAGTGGCAAACTTATTGGTAGCCGTCGGTGCTCTGCTTCCTGATACACAGTACTTGGGCGCCAAAGAGACAACATTTGGTAGACAAGTGACGTGACTTGTATGTCTACGGTTTCTCCGTCCCTAAGAAGCTGCCTCTTCGACGCAACAATAGCATGTTCCGTTCTTGTTTTGGTATTTATGCGCTAAATTAAATACTATGGAAAAGGAATGTGCATTGTCGTCAAGTTAGCGTTAGTCTCGTGGAGAAAGCAGACACCACCAAAGTGTGTGAAAGCAGAAACAGCCTTTACTGGTACCGACTCACGAAATTGTGCAAATTAGTAACTTTCGTAATCACACTTACCTCGTTCCAACTCTGATTATTATAGCAGGATCGAAGGTCTCCATCGTGTAACCGCATCAAAACCGATGGGGAATGTATCGTCGCTCAATGCATGTGGGTGAAGAAAATAAGAAAAGGCTTTTTTGCGTAAGACTATGATGGGCGATAGGTTCTGCATTATTCTCCAATTCACCCATCAAGAGTGAAGCTGCAACGAGCAAGCTGAGATACCCTTCCCTGGAAGAGAAGGCAAAATGAAACTATTCACTTTTGCTGCTACGGATAGAATACATTTGACAAAGCACTTTCCATGCTTTCTGTCTGTCAAGCGAGAAAGCCCTCCATCGCAGCCGGCTGTTGGCGCTGTGGAACAATGAGGCCGTGTTGATTCGTAATGCTTTAATCTTGCGACGAGATCTGAGACAAACGACACTTCGTGTGCACAGATAAAATAGCGTGAGGTATTGCGTGTCAGCGTTCGACCGTGCTACATAGCACAGTGTACATGCGCAGCTCTAACTGCGTTCAGATGGATAAAATGCAAGTTGGAGCAGTTCGTAGCAAAGCTGTTTCATTATGATAAAGAGTCAAAAATACGCAGACCCTCGGCATACCGGCGCCTATAGACATGGGAAAATGGATGGTTTTCAGGGTTTCACATGATGAGTGAATGTACCGCATTGCCATTTAAGTAAGGCTGCAAATCTACAGCTCCAATGATTATCGCTCGCTCCTTGCTGACTTTTAGTCGCGGCAGGCAAGTGGACGGTGGCATTAAATGTAACTCGCGACAGTTGAGTGCCACTGCACTTCATGTTCTGTTAGCTTCGAATGGCTTTTGCTCGATGCCATGATGTAGATCGTCAGCATAAGAAAGGAAGTGGGACAAACCAGCCGATGAATGTTACTCGTGGCCTGCAGACTTGGCAAGGTAATTTGACAAAATAAAGGGGCAGTCAAGTCGTGAGGGTGCAATTACAAGAAGATTAATAGCATCGAGTCAGCACTAATCTGTGTCTTCTTCATGAGAATGAAGGGCGTTCAAACAGATATGTGAAAATAACTAGCTTACCAGTTTCCCGATTAGTTCAAGTAAACCACTAGACATGTGTGGAATAAAAAGCGGAAATGATTTAGTTCTGCAGCAAACTGTGAGGATAAACACATATATTAACTTCTCAACACACCCAAGCCGAAATGGCATATATAAAGTAGAGAAGTAAACATCCTGGTAAACTTATTTTGATGGTCGCGGATTGGATGGAATGGAATGGAACGGAGAGGAGAGGAGAGGAGAGGAGAGGAGAGGAGGAGAGGCAAAGCGAAATGAGGCGAGGCGAGGCGAGGCGAGGCGAGGCGAGGCGAGGCGAGGTGAGGGGAGGCGAGGGAAGAGTAGGCAATTTTCTAGGTTAGTCGACTGGATTCACCTCTGGCGGTCTGAGCAACAAAGATACAAGACATTATTGCGTCAATTCTGTACAACTTTGCGTATCTCATGGCACGGGAGACATTGTTGTTGAGTTAGTGTAATTATTTGAGGGCATTTTTCTATCTTTGTGCACCCGACAAATCAGCCAATCACTTCGATCGTCTGAAATAACAAATGTGTACTATTTTGTTCTCCGGATTACTCGGAGGATTAAAATTGTCTTTCTCATTAGCCCATCCTCTGGTCGACTGTGTGTGGTGACGAGGGGTGATGGGATAAAATGCGATAGCGTCCATGAAGGGCCGATCATGTCACCCATTTCTTGGCCACCCATAACCTCACACTGTCGGTGAAACTAAGGATGACATCCTACAGACGTGTAGTCAATTGCCGCAACTAGTGAACAATCCTGTTCGCATCCATGTCTAACTCTGTGATGCTTGTCTCAAGCGGAGGTTTCCGAGGCAGGTCAAGTGTTTGCATTTGCTTATCCAAAGTGGCACGCAGTCCACATATTCGACAACCCTCCCACGGACTCACCAACTAACCTACTTCTCCTATTTCACCATGCAATTTACTCTTCCTCAACTGCTGTAAGTGAAAACCGATTACCAGACTGTGAGAGCGTTAGTGTAGATTCTGAGGAAAAGTGGTTGTCCAACCTATCTCTCTAATAATCAAACATATCGTCAGCGTCTTAATGTGAACATAGAGAAAGTCCTACATCTAGTTACACCTCTTACCACATGAGTGCCTACGTGTAGTCTCCATCATGCAACAGCAAATCAACTGTTTGGCTTGCCACATTCACCACTCCGTGAGCTCCATTCCCGTGAAGGCGACTAAGGAGATTCACAAAGATTTATTTGTCCATATGCAGACACAGACGCACGCACAGACACACACTCGGAGAGACTGAAAAGCAGATTATCTAAACCGGTGACGGTGGCGGTGTAAATTGTGGAGAAAACGAGTAACAGCAACCGCGCAGCTCTCATAGAACGTGGATGCAAGCCGAGCAAGCTCTATTCATTTTATTACATAAAGCTTCTTCTGCTGGCACTATGTTCTCCGACATCCAGCTCTGTGCCCCGAATTATTGCCACTAGACACTATGATTGTGCTGAGTCCTTTTCCAGTTACTTCACTACCAATTTCAAAAGCACCAATAATATTGATGAGCAGTCACCAACGAAGCAACGTTTCACCACAGAAGTAGGAGCATTGTAAAGAAATATACCCTGTCTATTTGTCAAAAGACAACTCCATGTAACTTATTTACTATTTGATCACACGTATGTGGGGAGGCGAATCCAACTGAGTCGGCTGACCGATTTACGTGTATTTACGATTTGGAAACAGAACGCAGCCACCAAATTGAGGTGGGCTCGAGGTCTTTATCACTGATCAATGCAATGAATGCAGCGGGCATGGTCTAGATGATGGAAATCACACTGTCGGCATCACATGCTTCAAGGATTGACTTGAATCGCCTGCATCAGGTTCACATCCCTCTCAAAGGCATTTGTGCTAACTCTCCAGCTTCTTATTCTTCTTCTCATTCTTTCGGCTGCATTCTCTGCTCATCACAGCAACCTTTTAACAATTGGTCTGAGACACATCTTTATAAGTGAAGCTGTGTATAATGTACACGAGCGAGTTGGGTCCGCGAGGACAACGCGATTTCACCTCTACGGAAATGCATTATCCCACTCAGTCTATCCGTCGTCCTCAAATAAACGTAATGGAAAAGGGGGAAAATGTTGGAAAATACGCACAACAAACACCTGGGTACTCTCCTCGTCAGCGTACTTCCTTTTAATTTTCTTGTATTCCTGCAGGGCACCGATAGGTTTTCTTCGATCGTCGTTGTCAACGATATCCTTAGTCTCTCTTCCGACTTCCCTGGTTCGCATAACGCTATCCTACATACTGCCGTTCTGTCACCAGCATTTGCACCCACTCACGGCGGTAGTATCAAAGGCTCTATAAATAATAACGCTTAGGATAAATGTGAAAATATCGGAAAGGTCAATGGCTTGAGAAATAGCAATTTAGGAGGAGAAGGCGGGGACCATTGATGCCGTCAACGGAGTTTGAGTTGAGGAAGACTTTCTCTGATAATTTACTACTCAGAGCGTGTGAGTAACTTTGCGTTGTCTGCTTCTTCACAGCACCATCAACCATCTCCTCACCACCAAAGGTCACGACAAGTTATTTCGACATTAATTTCTATCATTCTCACACTCACTCGTTTCATTTGAGACCAGCTTGGTACCTGACGTCACCCACATGTCAAAATGGCCTGACATGAGTCAGAGAGTTGGTAATGAGGATCTGTCTCAACGTGGCTGTCCTCCTTTCGCTTGCGCACATCCTCACTGCCTCATGCCAGGCGAGCTGTTGATGCAGGTGACGTGGAGAAGCAGGCAATGAACATCACTTTATCAAATAAACTGCTCTTGCCAGTACCTGCCACTGGAGAGCACGAAGATTTGAATGGTGCGAAGTGCGTTTTGAGTTCTGCTAATACTCGTACACTTTTGTCTGCGGATCGCATGCCCATTGTGAAGTCGAATTGGTTCTTTATTGTGAAGCTGTTGCGATGATCGGGAGTACTTAGTGTGCTATGCGGCATGTTCGCTTCTCCACCTCATCCCAGCCTCATTCACGCGTGGTCTGTGAAGTAGCCACTTTTATCAGTGTATTCTTTGTCATTTCAGGCGAATCAATGGATTTCAATCGTTTTCGGTGGAAACAAATGGAAAAACTGTTCATTTGCTTGGCTGCATATATTTCGAGAGATCCCCTCCACTGTCAACAATGTCCAGAACACAATGCATTCTTTCATGACGCAGACGCGTATTGACTCTGTGATGAATTGATGGTGTTCCATTAACGACAGATAATTTTTGACTGCTCTTAGAGCTTAAGTTGCAAGTGGTATTTATGAGCTACTCTGTGTGAGTAGCGTTGGGACTTGCGAAAATTTCACGAGCGAACGAATGAGATTGAGTCAGTATTTCCCTTTATTTTTCTACAAAAACTAGGTGATATGTCCGGTGCCTCATTGGGACTCTCGCATACCCTCCCATTGCAACCCTGTTCATTCCATCCCACCGTCACGTCACACAAGCGACCAGACTTGGGCCATTGAGAAGGACAAGTTCAATTCTCCGAGTATGTCCCACAACAACATCATATGCATTTGTTCGCACAGAGTTGTCAATTTTCTTCCATGAAGTAATGGGAAAATGGTTGGTTGCACTAACCTAGAAAAATTCTCTCCATTAATTCTACTAATTCCACCACAATGGCTTCCGTGTCATGACGCACACAGAGTTGAGCAGACTTGATGCTATAATCTTTTGGTATTTTGTTGCTCTGACCGTGTGAAGTGAATCAACTCGCCTAACCTAGGCCATTGCCTACGGCCCCTCCCCTCCGTTCGAGTGCATCCCATCTCATCCGAGACCATCAAAATATGCTTACCAGGATGTTTACTTCTCTACAGCACTCATGCCACCTCGGCATGGCTGTGTTGAGAATTACACTTTTCTGCTCACAGTTTGCTGCAGAACTGAACCATGTCCACTTGTTATTTCAGAAGCTACAAGCGCTTGCTGGGCAACAATAGGGAGACTGGCAAGTTGGTTACTTCCACATATCCCTTTGAACGCCCTGCATTCTCTCCACTTACCCAGCCACTATGCCTCTTGTCATGAAGAAGTCACAGATTCGTGCACATTCTTGGCAATAGTGTTCTCGCACTTACCCTGTTTTGGCATGACTGCACCCTTATTTGGCAGTTCTCTTGCCTCAGTGTCACATTTCTCGCCCTACGTTAACCGTGAAATTGACGAAAGATGATAAGCTATCGGGTCAGAAGGTGGGACCTATCCACACCTGCCAGTCCACGAATGTCTGCTCCCCATTACATGTTTGTCACGGTACTTCACCACACACTACCCTAATCCGTGTGCTATAGCGTATTCTTCTCACCAAGGTAAATGATTTCCCCGCATATCATTTTTCCCTTTACCTTGGGACTATGACCGCCAATCCACGGAGATGCGTAGCAGTATGGATGACAGCCGACATGCCCTGTTTATATTGGCCGAATTTACCTCCTTTGATACAGGTGAGGCACGTTACCTACGAGTAACTAAATTTTTAGACGATAGTGCAACATTGGAAGAAATAGGGCAATACTGTGAAAGTAAGTAAGCCTCCTCTCCTGTGAGAAGACCAACTCATCGGCAGAAGCACAAGTGGCAGATCTCTTTCATATTCACCGAGTGGTCGTTCGAAGACCGTTGCTTTGACGTGGACTAAAGCCAAGCTTCTTCTATTCCGGTAATGCATGTGGATTCCTTAGTAGCCTCTGCATAAAGAACTATTTCGATTCCAACAAAATTGTGTGAAGGTGCAGGTGCTGCCGACAGTGTGTTTTCCATCATCCAGACCACTTTCAATGCGTTCTCGACATGAATTCGGGAGGAAGACCTCAGGTTCACCTTAAGTTGGTGGCTGCGTTCTGTTGCCCAGTGGTGGAATTACCTGTCAACAAATAGACAATGTACATTTCTTTGTAATGCCCTATTTCGTTGTTGAGGCGCAGTCGAGTCGCTGATTGCTCACCAAAAGGTTTTGTTGTTCTTGACATAGGTAGCGGAGAGAATGAGAAAATCACTCGAGACAGTTTTCATTCACATTTCGCCAACTAAAACACAACTGGCGCTCTTTCGTCTCACTTGTCTCGGTGATTCAAGTCTGTGTTATTAGACGTCCGATCTCCTCAGAACACAACTATCGCCACAGAACTCGATGGTTTTGGGGGAAGGCACAAAAATTGGCTTCATCGTCTCCATCTGCAATGAGCTGGAGGGCGATCCTGCGCAGTTCCTGCCAGCATCTGCAAGATAAACCAAATCACGAACTGTCATTGCGCGGCCAATTCACCACTGGCTTTTGCCACCAACCACATTAAACTATATAATAACTAGATTACGCTGACTGCGTTTTCGTTGTTTTAATCATTCAGCCAACACACACTTCACCCTTCTACTCTATTGCCACCTACTTTTGAGTTCAACGTTTCATAACTACTGTGATGTTTGTGACTGCCCACCAATGTGTGAAATCAAAGACACAACATGCTTTAAGGTATAAATTGTACACTGTGCACCAGACCGATCACCACGTTTCGTGAAAGCGATGCTATTTCGCCTGCTCTTTCTCTCTATGCTCTCTACCACCAATATTGTCAAGGTTGGTAGCGGCCACAACGCAACTATCATAATCAGACACAAACTAACAAGTGAGTCAATATTTCATGTGAATTGGTACCTCAGCCAACTGTCCCAAAGTGCGCAATCTGACGGTAGAAATGAGTAGCATTGTAAACTACCTTGTGGCTCGCACTTATAATAAAACCCTCGTCACGTGGCCTGAAAAGGAGACCATCTGGGAATCGTTTCCTGAGGACGCGTTTTGGACTTCCAGTTGCGCAATTGACGGATTGTCAAACAAGGACTTTAATTGCTCTGCAGTAGGGCATGATCTGCATTTCAAGTACACACATCGTACACAAGGACGACGTCGGTAGTTTTAGTGAATTCGTCCCCCATACTTTATTCTATTCCTTGCATACAAACTGAGAGTATATGTTATTCATGATTGCTAAAGACATGCCATCAGTCTATTTTTTGTAACAGGAGGAAAGTTGAAATAGCAAAAGCTTATTCCATCTCGAATCTGTCTGTTGACCTGCATCTGATGCGGCGCAACGATGGGTACATTCAAATCAAGAAGGCGTCTTTCCCTAATGTCGAGGTCACTATCAAGCACATTTCGTTGCCCTATACGGTGGAGGAAATTAACAGGATAATATTCAATGTCCTTCGTGGGATTCTCCTGAGATCATCCTGTCGCATACAACTAATGAAAGGTATGCACTGATTACACTTCCATATGTTGATTGATTAAATTTGCACCCCTCGTTAGGGCCTTAGGTGCTTCCGCCCTCCCCCTTTCACCTCTTCCTGTGTCTACATCTTGGTCAGACTACCCCACTAACAGGGCAATCCTAGGCTGATGGACATGGCTCCATGTAGGAACGTTGAGACAAAATAAGAGCTTTAAGCTAAAATGACATTTGCACACTGAGGAAGGCATCAGGGCTGCGAATAGGCCTGCCTGCACGTAGCAGCCCTATTTCCCTAAGTCCGGCAATCAGAGGTAGACAGATCCATCAGTTGCACTTGGTCACCCACTCGAAGCCTGTACGGAGAAGTGTGATGCCGAAAATGTCACGAAGACAGTAGAAGGACTGTGCCTTCTTGCCTGAAGTGGTGACCTCTGCCAATCTCCGAACCTGAAGAGAGCAATGGACATGGTGATGACCGATTCCAGGAGGTTCTTTCATTCCGCCATACCACACCGATGGTCATATGCTCAGCGTTCTGCACCAAAAGCCTAGAAGGATGTATTTCACTGGCACCGGTTACGGAAGCGTAGAATGCATGATGAAACGTGAGCAGTCGTTGAAATGGTGAGCGTTTGGAACGGTTGCCAACTGTAGGGCCTGTCTACCACTTTGGCTTGACGAACGTAGTCATATGGCCTGTTTGGAAGGTGCATTCTTCACCAAAACACTGCTAAATAAAGAATGGACATGACTGTACAAGGGCTGTGGTATTTGACGCAAGTCTGTTTATTAAAGTTCTTTGTTGCAATTGGCATTTGAGGTGATTCTACCACCCCAAATTAGGTTTCGTAGGTTCAGCGCCTACGGGAGCCCATCACGTGGCCCATTTCCTTCCCAGTCCATTCCATCTTATCGCATCGTGAACATTCAGAAATGAATGAGTTGGATGTTCTCTGATCCGCCGCACATATGCTACGTTAAGAAAGATAATTTTAACCTACTAACTCACTTTTCGTTTCAGTGGATCAAGTCGACTTTCATAAAGCAATGCAAAATCTGGTCAGTTGATAACTTGCACATATGTACACGATTTCCTCCCTGATCTCTCTTATCCAACCACAATGCCTACTGTCACTACGTAGATACACGGTAATGCAGATTTGTTCCGGTAAAGTTTTGGTGATGTGAGCTACGTAAGTTGACTGTCCACAAGTACGAGTCACAATTTTCATCCCAAAGTAAAAGGAAAACCCATTTCACTGGAGAAATACAAGTAGTCAGAGCGAACAAATGCAACGATATGTATCTAAGGCGGAGTAATTTGTAAACGCCCGTTATTCCACGCCCTCCTTTTTATCTAATGACTTTATAACATTTTCTTTAGCGTAAGCAAAGCCAGTGAAGAGGGAGCAATGCTCGTCGGAGTGTCCATCAATGGTCTCTACACTTGCCTGTACCAATAAAAAGTGATTGATTCTAGTCAACACTTTTCAATGGGAAGCTAGTGGTAGGAAACTGAGGGTAGACTGTCGTTGAGAAAAAAGCTTACTTATTCCAAGACGGATCGAGAGAAATATCGCGTGCGTCAGCTTTCGAAGCGTGAGGTACGTTGGGTAGACTCTGTTGCCATCTCGGCACCACATTTGTGGTAAAGAGATTAATTCGTGCAAACAACATGCAAGACACCCCTCCTAATGCCAGAAGAAGAAGCAGAACTCATACGTCAGGCTACACATCCTGCAGCATGAGTCTCCCCGTGTCCCAAGGTGTGAGATTAGGAACCTCACGTTCCAACTTCTCTTCGCGCTGCCTTCGCTCACGTCCATGAACCCGAGTGAGTTTCGGAAGTGAGCAGATGTCACGCCATCCGGCTAGTCGACACAGTGATACGTTGACACTCGCAACACTTTACTGCACTGCAAGTTGGGGCAACTGTCTTCCCCACACGCACTTCGAGTCCGTGAACATCTCCACCCAATGAGTCTGTCGTCAGCTAGCCCCCAGCATTCTTTGGAATGATCAACGAAGTGCAACTTGGAGTATTAGCAGCCGTAATGCTTTTCTCACTACGCACCATTCCATCCTTATTAGGGTCGATTTATTGCGATGCAAACCAAATGGTAATCAGAGGAATAGGTGAAAAGCAAGGCCCGTCAGCTGCAGGCACTTCTGATTAGCGCATATATACTTACTCTCCCATAAGTTAACACCAGTGTGCACCTTCTCTTGCCCGTATGTAAAGTGATGGCTGTATGGCAAATAAGCCTTTCTTGTTCGTTTTCCACCGCGATGTAAATTATACTTGGTGGGGCATCGAAACGGTCAAAAAAATCCCCTCCACTCAGCTATATGAATGTTCATGGAAAGTTGACGACTGAATAAGATCTCTGTTTTCTTACATCTTTACTAACTTTAACATTGACTAAGAGGGTAGAATTTACCAACTCTTGTAGAAGACAAACAGAAAATGGGTAACGAGGTGTTCAACATAGGTAATAAGCCTTCCTCTACACTTCGCCTTAAATAATGAACTAATGGAAATGCAAGATGCATTCACCTCTTAAACATTTCTAAATGGCGCTCTATGTGCAAACGGCTGTGCAATCGGACTTCCAGACACCTCTTTGGCAACCGAGTTGCAGGGGTGCCTCACTTGAAATCACTTGAAATTAATTTCCCCTAAGTTGCACGGGTGCAGATATCTGTTGTGCAGAAAGAAGCAGCGACAAAAATAGCGTAGCCTCCACAGAATTAGATGACCTGCAAGATGTTCACCTTAAGATTTCTTTCTCAGTATCTCCGCTTCTTCACCCTCCCACCTGGTCATTGCCACCCCTACAACAACTAATTAGCCCTCTCACTAAGCTCAACACATCTTATCCACTCCACTCCACTCCACTCCACTCCACTCCACTCCACCCCACTCCAATCCATTTAAAGTAACTTCCGCCTACTACAGTGAAACCATCTGCCACTGGACCCACTATACCCCAATTTAAACATCCACGTCTTCTACGTTCCATCTCCTGCACTGACGGTAAGAAATCGCTATACTCGGACGAGGGCTTCTTTCTCCACCATGCGTCTATCATTCATGTGCTGCTTTTCCTATCAATACACTCTCCTCCCCTCATTCACTAACTCCTATGTTGTTACCTCTCTGTGACTATGAATTAAGACTCATGTATTAAATTGATCAGACGTTTTGCTTCACCTCACTCCCTCCTTATTTGACCTCAATCCTCACCCCACAGGAAGAAGGTTGGTTGACATCCGTCTGTATGAACTGGTCAACTCAATGAGAAATCGTCGTCTCGTAGTGACTTTTGTTGCCCAGCTGCAGTAGAGGCCCACGTTGTACATTTCGATGGTCGTTGGGAGCTCCTCACTGAGGTTAGCGTTGTTCAAGTGAATTGTAACAAGGCATTAGGGAAAAAGAAGGAAGAATAGGGAACAATTAGCGGTCGCACATAGCGATGATTAACCCTATGTGGGCATTTAATTGCCCGTTATTTTTACTTGAAATGACCTCCATTTCCTTTTTGACCAAGACGATCAGTGTCAGTAGATAACTGGCACAGATAAGCCGATGAATATTGGTCGAGAAGCTACGGTTTGCCAAGGTAGAGCATACTGTGTTCGAGTGTTAGTCGGTGTAATAGCAAGAAAAACATCAAGTGGTGGAAGTCACAACAAACACCGTCTCTAATTACAAGTATGGAGGTGAAGTTTTCAGTTCAACTCGTCAAGTCGCCCAATTGAACATGGTCACCTTCGGAGTCATTCTTAAGCTCGTCCACACCACCGATTGCAATCTCCTTCTCACCATCCCCCTCAACGCCAACATATCTCTTACGATATTGAAGCCTAAATGATATTCACTACACCGCTGTCGCCATCACGCAGACACACACTGCCTCACTCTACGTCGTTTGTGAATGCAGATAACAATGGTGCGGGATCACAGCTGAATTCGCTACGCCTAAACGCAGTTGTCATTCAACTGAGTTGCGGTAGTTTTCACACCCACAAACCAGGATGTCAGGCTAATATCACCCCAATAAAACATAATGCTGAAGTCATGAAACAATGATTCGTCTGCGAAGGAGAGTTGGACTATACGACAGTCTAAATCTTATCCTTCCTTGTTCCCAACGAATGCATTACAATCTCTTAGATATTGTGATTTATTCAACTGCCAAATGTCAGCCGCATCCTTGGTTGAAAACCATTGCCATTGTGATTAATTCACATTCCCATCATTGAAACAACCGGAAAGGCGACTTTACTCCCATGTTGCAACAGTTTGTGATAAACTCCTAACACATGCCAGATAAGGGCTGTTAAAAGAGGAAAACCAGCATCTATTTCACGCAAAACTCACAGTGGTGGAAATGGAGGACATGGACACAAAGTGATGGTCAATGCAGCACGGGCTGAGCTGGAAAACTCACCTCATTTGCGTCTGCATTGGTCTGCCTTTCCCCAGCACCACTCACTTGGGGCGGGGTCAGTCGTGATTCGCATTTATCTGCAGAGGGACACGACCTTCCCCACCACCACACTGAAGGGGGACGTTAGGCGATATTGTGCATACGTAAACAGTGCCTAATCACTCGACCCAACAGATGGAATTCAGTTACTGATGCTTTAGTTCGCAATGAGATGGGGTCTGCATTTGACTGCTCATCCCTGAAGTCATCACTGATCCACATGGCCCAATGTCACCACTTTGACGGTGGCTGTTGAAATGCGCGATTTCTGCACAGGAAAGATAAGTTCGTCGCGACAATGGGAAATAGGTTGCTACATCCGAAGCAATGCGAGGAAAATTAGCGTCCCCCTCAAGGCAATTCGGTGTGCCCATTGGCTTCTCCGGGCCCCTTGGTTATCATTGTCTACTGTCACCCGACTCACGTTCAACAATCTCGCCTGTGCTGTCAGGCAGTCGATGAACCAGTGACACGAACTTACTGACGCAAGCGAAAATATTGGTGACCGTAGAGTCTGAAGAGACAGGAATTCGAGCCAATCCACTGACGAGACGTATCTTGTATTGGCCGTCATTGTTCACAACTATTAAATACAATCTGATGCGGCAAGATATTTTGTAGAAATCATGTCCTTTCCACAACAGATATCCATAGTTGTGGGTGAGAAAGCGACAGAATTCATGCTCATCCGTTCCCATCCATGAATAGCATTCGTGACATCGTGTCCAATGGCGACGTGGCATTTGTATAAATTGTGGAGCAACGGGTGTGCAGAGCAAGTCGAAACTCACACCTTTACGGGTTTACTTGCTCCCAATGCGTGTATCATCACTTGCTTGTTCAGCTTCGTGATGGATGATGTGATTTATGCCATGCTTGTCACACACTGCGGAGTTTGCTACGAGGGTGCGAGCTGCAGTAGGTCCCCAATTAATCTGCGCATAAATTGGAGGGAAGTGCCTTACATTATGAACACCTTGCCGAAGGTGGCAAAGTTGGTGAAGTAGACTTCATGCGGGAGATTGAGGCTGCGCCTTAAGACGATGGTGTGCATGTGGCTGAAGTGCTGCTGCTGGGTCGGTCGAGAACTGGGAAGGCGTCGATTCTCTACTAATGCGGCTGAATGGGAGAAGCCATTTCGAAGGCTCTGTAGAACGCACGAACGCACATGATTCCAATTACTTAGCCACTTCACAGACTGGTTTAACATCTGACACCACTGATACTGTCATTCATTGCCACCTTTTCTTCGCAATTCAATTGTCAGCCACGCCAAATTCATCTCGACGTCCACAAATTCTACCTTTCCTCGACGCAAACTTCCATGTTTTCCGCGCCACTGAATTTCCAGATTTTCAGCATTTTCGATAGATGGATTAGATTAAAGTGGACAAGTGTGTGACAAATCGCAGCTTGAGTACCGTCAAATCTGGCACTGTTCAAGCCTCATGAGGTAAAAGTGCTTACTTTGCCCAGAAAAGGCAGCAAGAGGCAGCCTATCTACTACATCCATTCAATTCCTTCCACGCGACACACACGGAAGCATCCGTCCTTGACGCATTCACGTCCTTTTGCGTCACTTTGCGACGGAAAACCTCTTCGTTACACAAGCTGCAATCTCCCTTGCCAACTCTATGCACACTCAACCCTTCCCCGTCTACCCCAATGGAAGCAAACTACGCCTACACACCATCTCCCCTACTTCATGCTCAACACTTTAACAGTTCCACGTGAGCACCGACTGTGGGCGTCACTCGTACTCGGATTATATCTAATAGGGCACTTTTGCATCTGTTTCAATTCAACGCCACGATTTCCACTATTGTGAGGTGTAAGATAAGGACAGAACCTACCCAACCTCTCCGCTAACCATTGTATGTCTCCATTGACTAAGCATAACCCCTGTGCGTTGAATTAATTTGGCGTTCCCTAAAACTGCACAATCCTCTCACTTCAGCGCTACTTCGCACAACACGGAAAGAGGGTTGACTGGCACCCAACATTGTACACTGGCACATGTATCAGCAACTAGGCGTCGCTTCACAAATTCTTAATACCAGCAATCGCAGAGTCCGCAGATGTTGAGCTCCCACGATGACGCCCCTCTCATCACTGACTTTGGCGTAGCTGTGAACAAGTGGAATATGGACAAGAGTGGAAGAGAGTGGAGAGTAGGGAATGGTTAGTGGGTGCAAAATATCACATCTTAGATAAACCTCATAACTTGTTGTCTCCACTCAATTTCATGGTCCGTTTACTAATGGGGTCTCTCATTTGCTTCCACCTAAGGGTTTCCCAAGTCACAAGCCTACTGGCATGGGACAACCAATGAAAACCCCTTGCAACTTAGGCGTTGGCAGGAAGCTGACAAACGGAGGGACAACTAAGTGAAGTAGATCTCATCACTGCACTAGAGCGTGTCTACCTAATGAAAGAAGGCATTTAAATAGACAAGTAGTGATAATGAAGGGGATTTGTCAAGATATATGCAGCCAACTTAGCAACTAACCAGTTTCCCCATTGCTTCATAGAAATCCCTTGATTGGTCTGAAATGACAAATGCATACGCGTTAGTTTTGCAATAAAGTGGGTGGATAAAGAGGCTTCTGCACAGACCACATGTGAATATGGCTGGCGTGAGGTGGAGAAGCGAAGAAGCTACTTAGCATATTGACGAATAATGAATTATTATCTGTATTTCGAAAGTGCCATCTCAAAATTGTGCGCCACGCTGTTCACTCGCGCTCATATATCGACTGAGGCAGCAGTAGACAGTGCTCCTTCCGTCTTCGTCTCACTCTACGGCATTGCATTTCGTCTGCTAGTACCTCCATCGTTCTGCCTTCGAGCTCATGGTCGTCAGACTCCATTAGAGGGAAAACAACGTTCAAATTACAGTGTTTGCAGCTATTCCATCTTAATGAATTCGCAGAAGTCCGCAATTCCATTGGCATTACTTCTTTCCGCAAACCAGCCTTCTTACTGTTAATGACCGCTAGTCTGCGGGAGAAATGATTAATTAGTTTAATAATCCTGCTCATTTCTGAGCACAGAATGAGGTGAGAGGAGGACAAGACACCAGCCAACCCCAATGCCCAACACAAATGCACGAATGTCTTACGTGAAAGTTAAATTAAAGCATACCTCGTCTTTCCTCCATGTGGCAGGATGTCATTAGAAGAACCTTCTGAAACCCACCGATTATGATTGTTTCAAGTTCCTCGTCCCCATACTGAAGTGAAATGTGCTTGCTCATGACTTCGGGACCATCAATAGACGCTTTCGTGATTCGTATGAACGAATCGTCCTGCTGCATGAGACGAAGGTTAATGGCCAAATTGTAGATAGAGTAGGCTAGCTCTATTGCCACTTCCCTACAACACGTGAACAAATTGCATCCAATTCAAATGTTTGCAGAAGTAATATGGACAAATAGAGTACTACAAGCGGTTCGTAGAACACGCCTACCAAACCTACCTGCCATTCTTCATGGAAAGGTCTCTGTAGCTGAAATGCAAGTTGCTCACAACAAACAAAGCAATTGAAGACACTGCTTGCAGATGCGTCAGATGAGCATTCTGATGTCCAAGAGGATTCCCTCGGAGCCGATTTCCAGGTGACCTCACCAAGGGCCACTTAAAGATTAAGGTATCGTAAGCGCGAGTCACGAGGTAATTGGCAATGCGACTAATTCCTGTTGTAACATTGTGCACTGTGGGACAGTTGCCTGAAGTGGAGGAAAAGAATGGTTTACATCTACTCCTACCACCGCGGATTCCTCTTCTTCTTCTTCTTCTTCTTCTTCTCCTTCTTCGTCTTCTTCTTCTTTTTCTTCTTCTCCCCAAATGACACTTCCGTGTGCATTCAGAGTTAACTCACTTGTTGGACTGTGTCTCATTCTGATAACTGCATCATCTGTTCGATCGGCGGCGGAGGTAGTGGCGAGAGAAAGCGTGGAGAGAAGGAATATGATAGACAACATAACTTTCGTGGAAAGGCAGGTGAGCTTAGTGCACAGCATTCAATTTTATACCTTGAAGCGCGATGTGACGGCGGCGTGCATTTCACCATCCAGATCATTTAGTCTGGATTCGTTCAATTAATCAGCTTCAAGGACATCACACTCACCCCAAGATTGCAAGCCGTGTTGTGCTGCCAGCAACATGATACTTTTTCCTCTTTCGCATTATGTGCGAAGTAACTACCAAAGAAAAGGAGTGTGCATGTCGTTCATCGTAGTGTTAGTATCCTGCAGAGTAATCAGACACCACCACAAGCGTGTGAAAGAGAAATCACTTTTTTACTGCTCCGACTGACGAAATTGTGCAACGTGGTCACCTTCGTGGTCACATTTGCCTAGTTCCAACTCTAATTACTATTGCGGAATCTACCGTCTCCATCGCGACACCGCGTCCAACCGATGGGAATTCATGAATGGTAAATGAATGTGGGTGACGAAGACACGAGTAGGCCTTGTGAGTAGAACAATTTTGAGCTCAAGTTTTCTGTGTTATTCTCTAATTCACAATTACAACGTGAAGATGCAACCGGCATAGCTGAGATACAGCTGCCTAGAGGAGAAGGTGAAATGAAATATCCACTTTGGTTGTTATGAATAGAATACATTGTCAAAGCACTTCACATGCCTTTCGTCTGTCAGGCGAGAACACCTTCATCGAGGTCAGTTGTTGGTGTTGTGGCAGAGTGAGGCCGTCTTGATTTGAATTGCTTTAATCTTCGACGAGATCTGAGACAATAACAGTTCGCGGGTACAGATAAAACAGCGAGAGATACTGAGTGTCAGCTCTTGACTTGGCTACAGAGCAGAATATATATGCGCTGTTCTAAGTGCGTGCAGAGGGATATTAAAGGAGTAGTTGTAGCATTTCGCAGCAAAGCTGTTTTATTTTTGATTAAAAAGAATGAAAAATACCGCTACAATTGACATATAGTGCCTATACACATGCGGACATGACTGGGTTTTTCAGGATTTCACATGGCCAGTAATGGCAGTGATGTGGGATAGCAATTTTGTAAGTGATGCACCGCATTGCTCTTTAAGTAGAGGCTAACAGATCTTCAGCTCCAGTGATATTAGCTCGCTCCTTACTGACTTTGGCGTCACGCGAGGCGAGTGGACGGGTGCATTAGATGTACCGCGAGACAGTTGAGTGCCACTGCATGTCATGTTTCTGTTAGCTTGCAATGGCTTTCGCTCGATGAATATGATGTAGATTGCAGAGTAAGGAAAGGAAGTTAGACAGACAGAGCCGATGAATGTTACTCGTGGACTGCACACTTGGCAAGGTAAATTGACACAATTATTGGGCAGTCAAACACCATGAGGGTTTCAATTACAAGGAGATTAATTGCAACGAATCGCGCACTAATCTGTGTCGCCTTCATGAGACGAGGCAAAGTGACTGGATAACTGCCGTGAAAATGAAGAGCGTTCAAACAGGTATATGAGAGTAACTAATTTGCAGTTTCTCCGATGCCTTCAAGAACCCGCCTGGCATTTGTGGGAACCATAAATGGACATGTTCAGTTCTGCTGCCAAACTATGAGAATAAACACATATATTAACTTCTCGACACACCCAAGCCGAAATGACATATATAAAGTAGAGAAGTGAAACATCCTGATTAAAATTATTTTTTGATGACTCTCTCGATTGGGATGAATAGAAGGGAATGGAACGGAGAGGCAAGAGGAGAGGAAGAGGGAGAGGAGGGAGAGGAGGTTGAGGCAAATTCGAAATGAGGCGAAGGGCGAGGCCGAGGCGAGACCAAGAGTAGGCAATTTCTAGGTTAGTCGGGCTGGATTCACACTCTCGAGGAGTCAGAGAAACAAAGGATACAAAACATAAATGCGCCAATTCTGTATCATCGCTGCGTACCTCATGGGACGGGAGACATTGGGTTAAGTTGGCGCAGTCCTTTGAGAGCATTCTCTGGGTTTTGGTGGCACCAACGAACCGGGCAACCATTCCCCATGCTGCGCAGAATGTGTAGATTTTGTTCAGCGGCAATACTTCTAGCTGATTAGAATCGCTCCCTCTCAACTACCCCATGTTTCTGGTCGGTTATGTGTGCAAAGCAGGAGGCGGAAGGGATGAAATGAGTTGGGATGGAATGTGGGAGGGTGGCGATTAGCCTCTAAATAAGGGACAGATCATATCATCCCATTATATTGGACAGCGATTAACATCACACGGTAGTAAACAAGACTGACCAGCCAACAGACAATGCAGCCAATTTGCTGGCAGCTTAGTGAACGAATCCTGTTCGTATTCATGCCTACTCGTGAACGCTTGTTCCTTAGGGGAGTTTCGTGGCGGTCAAGTGTTGCATCTACCAACTCACACGTTTGACAAGTCCACATATTTTGGCAAACGTACCAAGATCTCA
>QEYB01000549.1:0-21125 GCA_017562135.1 Dipylidium caninum
CACGACACTATATGTCACAGTGACACGACTTCATTTTCCTTACACGTCCACCAACGTAATTAATAACTCCATTCTGTTATAACGTTACCCACATACAATCGACACAACTAAAAATAAGACAGTCAAAAAAGAGGAAAAAACTCTGATGCTAATTTAAACTGACGTATTAAAAATAAGATCCTAAACCCGTTGCTATAACTATGTTATTTATTAAACTCTGTTTTAAATCCCTAGTTATTATAAACGAGGTTATTTTCATGCGGTTGACTTCCTCATCCACGCCCCACACCTCACAAAATTGCTTTACTTTTAACACTTCCGGTCCGAAGTTGGTTTAGCTGCAAGAAGACGATAGTGATGAGTGAGGAAGTGTGATGATTATTTCTTTCCCAACAGTAGGTTTTACTATCCAAACGGACTATAGTGGGTGTTTCCTGGCAACCCCCAAAACCGAAGTAGAATTTACTCCATTGTTACCTGTCCAGTTAACATTCGTTGGATGTATTTGAGTAACTTTTTTTTCCCCCTCAACTAAATGAGGCACTTCATTGTCCTACATTTTTTTTTCGCCAATGCATTAGTCCAATCGGTGTTTATTATACCCGGAGCACAAAATGATTTTTTTCTTCTCACTAAAGTGCCCAAAGGATATTAATTTTTTGCGCATGAACATGAGAACAACTCAATCATTAATTAGATTTGTGCTTGCCTTAGCGACAAAATCCTCGTTTATATGTCCCAACACACTATTATTCTCTTCGCTTCTTTCAGATGACACGATGATGCCTTTGAACGTAAGTTGTAGTAGTGAGTAAGTCTTGTTCTGAGTCCATTGACACCTCAAAGGAGAGGCAGCCTCAGATGACGAAAGTAAGCCGAGGTTATTCCCATGGGTTCAAAGGACGGACTGATACTGCGGTTATTCTAACCAAAAATAGTCAGGAAAGACACCCACGAAGCTCTACGCTAATTATGCTCTTGACTGACGTCTAATATAAATATGGTTCCGGAATGAATCAAAAGTAGAAGCTCAACTGTTACACAAGAAAAGTAATCGTCGTGACGTAGAGGCAATTAAAAATCTCGCAGTGCAGATTTTGATTACTAATGACCGAGGTCAATTGTTTCTCAAATCCTTGAAAGTAAACGATCCTGACAATCTCGGCCTTTTCACAGCCGGCGGGCTAGTAAGCACCGCTTGGGCATGGTCACTTCAAGTAATTGGATGAGAAAGCGGATCGGGGAGGAATGGTAATCCAGTGCCGGGTGAAATCCGCTTCACTCACTTTTAAACGTCGGCAGGATCATCATCGCGATTTAACATTTTGTCAACTTACTAGCCACCTCCATGAGGTGAGTGCGTAAGAAATCAGGAAAGGCAAACATTCAGAGGATCAAGTAGACGGCAAATTTTACATCTTCATTGACATCTGTCTCGGGGACCCTAGCCGATTTAAACCAAATTATGGAAGCGCTCTGAGTAGATTCATAGACGATCCCAGAGTCTAATATTTCTCAGGCTAAAGTAGTAAATTTTACAGTTTTTACATAGGGATTTGAGCCAGAGTGAAACCAATGGGGCGGTTGGGAGTGGGGACGGGGGGAAAATCAAGTGGACGAAGCCTCTGCCACAGCTATGGAAGCTCCTAGCAGAAGCAGCCGCGCTGGCAAAGCTTATGAGAATGGTTGCGAACAGGAGGAGAGACGGTGTACCCACGGAATATTGAGGCGAGGGAGGGGGAGAAAGAAGGGTAAAAAGGCGAAAAAGAAGGTTGTGCAGGAGAGATGTGGAAACGGGGACATAGAAATCAGATCGCGGTGATAATTGGCTGTTCGCGGCCCGGCATTTCTGATTGGACGTAGAGGTTCAGTCGACTTGTATGCGCAATCATTGAAAGGACTGTGGTGGGGTGGAAAGACCTGTTTTGTACAGGTACACTAACCAAATGTGTTACGCGCAATAGAAAGTAAAAATGATGGCCACGACAACAACTGCGCCTCTGACTACGGTGACAAGTAGTAACAGTACCACCTAGTTTACCAGTGGTCCATCCGAGGGCTCTGATTACTTACTCCAACTCCTGTGACCACGACTCCTCGAGACACAGGCCGCCTCGCACCTGGTGGAGCCGGACAACTCGCATATCGCCTGCTCGTGTTCGCGGCGATCGCCGGTGGGTGTTGGAGGCGGTAGCCCTGACGGTGCTCGTGCGACCCGCCTCCACACGATTCGGCTCGATGCGACGCAGTTTGGTGGCGTTGACCGCGGTTGAGATGTGGCTCAACTCCACCATCTTCATACACAAGGCGTGGGAGGAGTTCTCCGCCACGCAGCACCGAGAAACTGGTGGAATTCTGCTTCTCCTTCTCCTCCTTCTCCCCTCAACAGCGCTATCTGCTCACGCAACTGGGTGGTCACACTGATTGCGTTGGCGCGGTGTGAGGCCATCACCCGACCTGTGGCAACTCGTGTCTCCACTCACATCTTTAGTCCGCGTCGTCAACTCGTGTACATGGGAGTCCTCATCGTCTGCGGCATCATCCTCTCCACTTTCCGTCTCGCCATTCGACAGATCATCGTGTGCACCAATCTCGACAATGTTGTCTTCCACATCCGCTCTAATCAGATATCCCGACTTTATCTCGTCAGTGAGAAGGTCTTTTTCGCCTACCAGTCTGCCATCCCAATCACTGTGGTGACAATTGCCACTTTGTTTATGATTGTTGTGCTATTGCGACATCGCATGCCATCCGAACGACGGAAAGGAGTGGAGGTGAGAGAGGCTAACAGTCAGAGGGTGAAGAGTAGGAAGTACCGCGGACAATACGGAATTCAAGTGACAGTGGAGGGAGAAGTCAAAGGAGACGTGGACGGAAGTGGACGTGGACGAGGTGGAGGAGGAGGAGGAGGAGGAGGAGGAGAAGGAGAAAGACACGAGACGGCAAATTTGTTGGTTTTTGTTCTTGTCGGCACACAGTGAGATGGCGGATGAAGGGGTGTCGATGTGTGCTGCGTCGGAGTGGAACCTCAGTGCGGCAGAACGACGACGAGGGTGGCGGTGGCGGTGGCGGTGGCGATGGCAATGGCGGCGTGGTCTCCTCCATGCAGGCTGTTCGACAGGCACAACGACTACCCAATCAGATCCGCGCGACCCGCTTTATCCTCTTCATCGCCACCGTCTTCATTGTCTGCGAGGCGCCAGTCTTCTTCGCCGTCGTCTACGTTGGACAGCATGTCAACCGGTGGTGTTGATTAGAGTCTTCACCTACCTCCGCTTCCTCATTATCGCTGAACTCTTTTGCCAACTTCTTCATCTACCTCCTCTCCAGTCGCCCCTTTCGCGTTGAATTGACGAATCTCATGATGTGCCGCAATAAACGCGATTCCTTAGCTCCCACTATTGCCGCAAACTCCAGTCACTACCGATTCTCACGAAGTAGCATTCCCCCCGGATAGAGGTACTTCTCTCAACAATTTTCTCCTCTGCTCATGTCTTTCCCCAATTTCACTCATTTTTATACCTCCCACTCCACTTGTTCTCTCGTTCTCCCTTTGACAAACGCTAGATTACTCCGTGCTGCTGCTACCCCCGGTGATTTCATCTCACTCGCAGCTATTATGTATTTGGACTGACTACCGCGTGACTACCGGTTAATTGCCGTGTTCATGGCGGCTAATGACCCCTTTTATGAAGAAATTACTATTTTTGCATTACGACTTGATGTTTTAATACATGCCCATGTGTTTAAATCTTCGCTAACAACATTTCAGCGTCGTCCTGCATCACTAATGGCATGCACCAACTAAGTTGTTTAAATACCCTTGAACTCCCATAACTTGGGCATTTGAAAACGAACTTTTTTCCAATGGAACTAACGTACTGCTAATATCCCTAGAGCCCTAAATACTGATTCCTCTTTTAGCAATTTTCCCGATTATTGTCCTTTACGGCGTTTTGTCTACCATCTCTTACTTTGGCAATTCTCGCCTCTTGCATCTGAGCATTCTGCATGCATGAAACTCAATCAGGTGTTTTCTTCACAAGCACATAAAGTAAGTGAATCGCGTCGTAGGGGAAATTGCTCAGGTCAGCGTCCGAGTGAGTTGGACACAGGCCAGTCGACCTCGTCAGACCAGACTATGGCGAATTCCCTAATGGCAGTCGATTTTCACTGCATATTTTTTACTAGTTCATCTGCTACCCTAAAAAAAGCAAAGCAAAACAAAGGTAAGTTGCCTCCCCTTGTCCTACAGAGACCAAAAGTGGCACGGAAGTATTCTTGCAGCATTTCAAACGTAATCCATCTGCTCTCCTCAGTGGCATTTAAGAATACATGTTTCCCTGTGAAGATCACAAGAGTAAAAAGAATTTTCATCTCAAAGCCTACTTGACTTGGGTCAACCGAAAAATTTTAAATGTGCTCTATATTTTGCATCTCCAAACCTATTAATTATGCATTGTGTCAATCCTCTTGCTAACATCACTAAACTGCCTCGGCGAAATAGGCAGAGAGAAATAGAGAGGGATGCAGGACTAATGGTTGAGCAATACAAAGACTATAAGATAGGCTTAAGAGGCGTTATCTGACCTCCACCACTTCAAAGGGGGCATTAATGATGAATTGCCCAAACCAATCGCCTGAAAAGTACATCGAAAGTGACTTTGCATTTAGGATCCCGATAGCCTTCCACAAACCGTTATGCTTTCGACCGGTCCGGCTCTTGAAATTTCGCCAAATATACGTCGCTATTATTTATGCAAATGTACTGACTTCAGCATGCCCGTGTAAACGCTTTCTGGGTCCACTAACCTCAATGCACAAAGTGTCCATCCAATTATCGGGAGCAATATTCTTTTTAATTGTGTTTTTTTTCCATGTCCCCTTCAAGAAGTTGCTCAGTTACATATATTGCACTTCGCCATACTTCTCTCAGTAGCAAAAGAATTAGGTAATGAAAATGCAGAGATGTCGTTTGTGAATCTGTGATTTACCTTGGTCCAATTCCAAATTCTTACTCCATGAATTGCAACTTTTACAAAATAGGATTGAGATTAGAGGCATTCTGACATTTGAAGACTTCTAAACTAGAATTTTTATTAAAGGTTACTAGATAAGTGTGCCGTCTCATCCTTTATTTTTTCTGCACACGCAGGTAATTTGGCTTGTTATACGTAACGCCGGCTCTTCTCAACAAAATTGCAAAACATCTCTTCCACAATCTCCCCCACATCATTTAATTACGTGACAGGCGTTAAAATTACCCCTAATCATATTTCGACATAGCTCACGAAAATGATATCTCGTTTGAACCATAAATTCCAGCTCGGTTGCCGTACTTACGAATGAGGCAAAATTTATCAATATTCGATCTCACTGATGACAGTTGTCGCGTTGTATCGCGAAAGGTCCACTATTTTTGCCTCCCGTTATTCACGAGTTAATTGTTTCGCGATATTCTTCTTCTCATCAATATGCCTCCTTTTTGTATAACTGTTTTCGGGGTAGATAATAGAGATATTAATTTATCTTGCCCGTATTCAGCAACTCTTTACGTAGTTTTAAATTAGACTGGCAGGAAGCTAGAAGAATGGTTTACCCTCACTACAAATTCGGCTCGTCTTAATTGCGTAATATGTGGAATTTAGTACAAATAATATCAACTTATAAGTAATAGGGAGTTAAATTCGAGCTCGGATAGTCACTGCACATATAGTTTTTGCAAACATAACAACCCATTCGCATATCACATATCTCTTATTTTGATACTTTTTTAACATTGGTTCATATTTTTTAAATGGAGTGGCATTCCACCCACTTTTCGTGATCCATCTCCACCCTGGTGCCAACTGGCCTTTCAGACTGTTCAACAATCCCAGATTATCTCATTACCATTGCGTCAGGAGTCTTAAGCTCTTTCACTTTTCAATGGTTAACAGCCACGATTGACAATTTATCAAACGACGTGGCCAATGGCCATTAATGCAAGGCAAATAATAACTGACTCCACTACAAGGCGAGAAATTGCCAAAAACCAAGTCCCCGTATTTCAGGTGACTATCAAGATCTGCCAACAAGCTCAAATGTATTTTCCCTTCCCTCCCACACTCTCCAAAAAATATGCAGATTGCAGAGATGTTTTGTCCTCTTTTCCCTTTCCAACGCGGGACCGTTGGAGGTGGCGTCAACATAAGGGAGGTATGGTAGCGTCAGGCTGGCACTTTCCGCATAGTGCCCATTTAATGTGGTTTCCCTGCTCCCTCGTAGTCTGCTACCGCCGTTCCATGGAAGAAAAATACACCGCCGTCCTTCTGACCACCTACCAGCCCTTTTCATCAAGTGTTCACGTCACTTTCAAGCACCACTGCGTTAGTGAGTGACAATTTTTGGTGTAATTTGATTGCTTAAAGGGGATGATGGTAGACCAAAGTGGATAAATTCTGAGGACTTCTCTAATTCATCCAAATGAATTGCCCAAGCATAAATTTGCAGCAAGAAATGTGCAAGTCCGGGTATTTCAGTCAGATTTGTCTCCTTCTCCGGTAAATTTGACATAATTGAACAAAGGCAATGGTCGGACGTTTAAAGCGCTCCATGGAATTTAATTTCCCATTATTTTTTAAGCTCCCTTTTCTCAAGAATGTGAAAAAAACTAAGCGGAGTAATTATGTGCCTCCGTTCTGGGGCATTTCCTTTCGCTACATGGGAATGGCATATCCCCACATTCAAAACTTGCATAGATGCAAAAGAGTAAAGAATTTGCAACAAGACTGAATCTCGAGTATATTGTTTGCCAATGTGGGCGCATAATTGATGAGTTTATCGGAAAACGGGTAGGACACAATTAACGGTAGTGTTGTAGATCTTAGTTCATAATTAAATATGTCGGACCAGTTTCAGTTGAGGGGTTGGGGAGTTTCTTACTTTCTTTGTGCCTTTTTGTAATTCGGAGTTGCACACAAACAACTAGCGAATTAAAACAACTCTTGACTTTTTCGAAAAGAAAAAAAGTGAAACACGAAAATTAGTAGAATAGGTGAATACCTAGAGGATTTCAAATAAACTATAAGCCGCGTTTCCCATTGTGAAAAATTTAATTATTGCATTCCCAGGCAACTTGAACAACACGGGGACTTTTCTATTCTCAACACCTCATACCATTCTCTAGCCATAAGATTAGAGGTCCTTAAAAAGTGGGAGCGTGGCTAACTAATCTTGCCCCATCATCGCCATAAGTAGCCCAGCTTCGTGGTCGCGTCTACCGTGAAAACGTCCATTTTGTATATTCCCAGTAAATTTCGCATTAAGTTGTTAATGTGTTGATTGTCCGCCCTAGTTCTCACAGCTGGCAGGTGCCGCTGCGAATGGGTTATGACGGAGACGGGAATCGCCGAGTCCGTAACTGTTAAAGCAAACATCGCGGCCCGATGCTGCCAAAATATCCTGCCCATTAAGTTGATAGCGGATGCCTTTAAAAAACGGGTCGGATTTTTCACTTTGATCTCCAAGTAAGTGCCTTGTTTATTTCAAATGTCGCCTCTTATCTCTGGCCATTTTATCCAGTTTGAGATAACTCAAGTGCAGAATATTCTTATTTACAATAATCAACTGCTCCTGATTTATTCAGCCGAGGGCAAAATAATAACCGTGGGGGAGATTAAACCCCTCCTGTCAAAATGCGTGCAAAATTTCCTCTTTTTTACATTATTAGGGTTGCCATTCTCTACAACAATCTGTACGTTGAAGATGAAAATTAGCACTTTTTGTGTATTCATTACCGCCTCCCTCTCTCTCCCCGTCAAGAGTTTTCTCTCCATGGTCATTACGTCCAACACCAAAAGTAATCAGTAGATTCGTCACTTCTGCTGAAGAAGTCAGGTCAAAGCGTGCGGCCACGAGATCGAACGGCGAGACTCTAAATTTTTATAAATCAAACAATGATTTTTAAACCCGATTAAATTAAAAACACTGTTTGAAAGGCCTTAGGTTAGCCCGACGTCCAGGAAAAAAAGAAGTTAATAAATAATGTTTTCATGGTCACATAGGTATTCCGCCTGTGGCTTCAATGAAGCTTACTAAATAGTTAGAGAGTGCGAAATGAATAATTGCTTGTTTTTCTAGTCAAAAACACCTCCCATGACGTCTACTCCCCTCCTTCCCTGCCAGCCCCAGCCTCCTCTCCACGCGCTAGACGCGTTCGGATATCAGCAGAGTGGAATAATAAATTTGCAGTTGCTCTGGACGAGCCACGTTGGAGGAAGTGGTGCACCAACTTTAAGGTGGCGACAAATCCAAATCACAGGTACCCAAATGACTAACGAGAAGATTGAGAAAGTACAAGTTGATTAAAATAGAGTGATGTCAAAACGCTTTTCCATCAATCTCTCTCCCCTCTCAATTCTCTCATTAGTTTTATTCGCTTTCTCCAATATTTAGCTACCGTCCAGGAGAAGCGGATGGGGCGTTTCTACTCCAACTGATAATTGAATTATTCAACTATTTGGTTTATGCTAACACGCCATATTATCTTACACAATCTTTTACTTCATTTAAGCTCTATGCACACACTCTTTTGCTGGTGAAAAAAAAATAGAGTAGTGGGGTGAAATACACCATTTCAGCTTATCCCAGGGGCTGAAAATCCACGTAGCAGAGACACCTGACGCCATTGCTAAATTATACGTCTTCCCATTGTTAACACCTCTAATTACTTACTGATTAATAAGCACGATCAAATCCGCCTCCGTTCTTCGTCCCCCACCCTACTTTTCCGTCCTGGTAGGAGAATGTTATGTCCTCTACCGTGTTCTACTGAATTAAAGTGAGTAGACAGAGGGCATAGATTATCACATTATATGGTAGAATGAAGGGAGCGATCTAACGAAACGGTGATTCCGAAAGGCAGAAGAGGCCAGGACGCATCCACACACCTACTTACTCGCCTACCTTCTTATGGGGTAAATTGTGTAAAGGAGGGTCGCCCTGTGATATGAGGTGTTTTGATTAAATTAACGAATCTTTAAAAAAAGTTTGTTCGCGAGCGTCAAGGAAGACCCTAGGTAATGATGTGAGATTTAGAGGGATGAGGAAAGAGTCAATAATGCCATCATACTCTTAGTAAAGGCGTGGTAGAGTGGGATTTGAGGAAGGCTGGATTGACTATAAGATGAAGGTCGTGACGACGATTACGATGACTTTGCTTTAGGTTTTACTCACCGGGAAATCCAACTAATACTATTATAAAAGCGGTAGTAGGAGGTGGCACAGGAATGGTAAAAACATAAATCCTTTGCCCTACTTTTTTCAACTCAGCCGGATTGGGCAGGTGAACTCGTGCTTCGGTACCGGTATTAGGTTAGGAACTAGCAGGAATGATTTATTATTTGCTTACAAGTCGCTCCAAAACGTTGGTAACTTTCTTGGTAGCAGTCTATGTATGCTTACAGACATAAAACGAGGCTGCAAAAAGTGGTGTGGAAGGCTCACCAAAGAGGCATCGAAAGTGTATGTAATCCCTTTCTATGACAGAACAAGAGAAGATAAGGGCACAGAAACGCGTAAATGCATGAAGTTGGGCTCTAGTTTAGGATATCAATGACTTATCGCATTCCTAGTAAGGCTTTAAGCGTGGGC
This sequence comes from Dipylidium caninum, assembly GCA_017562135.1. NCBI lineage: Eukaryota > Metazoa > Platyhelminthes > Cestoda > Cyclophyllidea > Dipylidiidae > Dipylidium > Dipylidium caninum. The sequence goes on from QEYB01000549.1 coordinate 9,634, forward strand.
GTGGTCAGTTCTTCCAGTCCATTTCTAGAAAAGCATTGTTCTTTGAAGAGCTTACAATGGGAGTAATCTAGACGAGGAAAATCAGGGCAGAATACTGCTTCGCGGTAGAGACAGCGCATACGTTGGCGTTGATAAGTGGTGCTGGTGAGTGCATGCACAAAGGATGTCGCAGAATAACTCACGTGCAGAGTTAATGTTGACAGCTACATGGTGGTATAAAAATTTAGCGTAACACGAAACACCTACTGTTTCCCCTAGGTACAAATATATCGTTAAAGAACACGACAATAAACCGTTTGAAGAGGTACTATCATTGCAAGTTGTCTTATCACCTATAAATATGCAAGCTCTGCAAATTTATAGAATGATTCTTCAGTAAACAAACATGCGTTTAACGCGTGCATTGATTAGTGCGCGCCACTCAGGTCTTTTTACGTCTTAAATCCTCTCAATAAGAGGAATACGAATTACTCATCCTCGAAATTACACCTTCTGGCAGACGGATGAGCGGCTAGAGACGCTATCACATATTTGGAGAGAAGGGGGTGACGAAATCAGTAGTCTCAACAAAGGGTTCCGGGTCGGAGCATGAAATTATGTGCATTAATGCCAGAGGGTTTTTGCATAAAGGAGAGAGGCATTGTGTTATAGCTTAACATTAATATGGTTGCTGAAAGGGAAGCGGAAGAACTCTGCCCAAACCCAATACTTTATAAGGGCAAAATAAGGCCGTTTGGTTCAATTGTAGTAATGCTGGGATTTTTTAATTTGAGTTTTCGTAAGTTGTGACTAACAAGTTTCAGACTGGGGCTATATCCAGTCTCCCAAATCCCAAGCACAGGATGCAACCGTCAATAAGGTGCACATGAAGAAGGTAGGTGAGATATATCCTAATAGTCCTAGGTAATGAGGTAGGTAAAATATGTAATTATGCAAGTAGGTAGGTAAATAGCTGCGTTGATTTCGAGTGAATTCGGAAAATAACGCAACTTGTGAAAAAAGACGGGAGAAAAGTTCATGTGCAAAAATAATCGGAGATTATGTTTACGCATTGCATATGATCAGTACTATGCGTTGCGTAAAAGTTTGAATTTACGTTGTTAAAATTGATAGACACGAGACACAACGTAGCACCTTGAATAAAGCAGTTGTTTGAAACGAGCCACGACTTGCTGGTCCGCGGAGGGGGGTTGTCGTGAGGTGGGTTGCGCTTTATTCTGGATTTTGCCTCATGTTTTTAACAACAGTGCTTCTTCGGCGTCACATTATTAGCCACATGATTAATAAAAAAAGTTGAATTAAGGCGAAAATGGTTGAGGGAAATAACCTAAATTCCTTTCGTTCTAAACAGTAATGGAGCTCCAATCGAAAACACACGAAGATATAGAAATTGGGGAAGAAAAACCACGAACACAGGTGCTGTCGCGGAAGGCTGGAGCACCGCAGATAGTAGTGAAAACGTGGATAACAATATGTCTAATATGCTTTGGTATCAGTTCGTGGATTGCTATCAACGGTCTCTGGATGGAATTACCGATATTAGTAAACGTTCTGCCTGAAGGTTGGAATCTCCCCGCATATCTTTCTATCCTAATCCAGGTAAGCTATTATACGGCGTACTAAGGAAGTAAATAGAGGATATTTATCAGAAAAGAGTATTTTTGGAATAGACACCATTTTGATTAATGTGAAACAAGGTATCGTGCAAAGGAGTACGTTAAGTAAACAATCTTTAAATTGCTAAGCGAAGCATTTACACTGGTTCGATAGTTGTTTCACTCAATTCCAGATATCAGTAGTGATTTACTGCTCTAATCAAGGCTACACTTTACACTGGTTGCTGAGAGAATTTCTGGGCCTTTTTCTGTGCTCTCCATCGAGTGCTTACCACGGAAAATAAATGAATCTACATCGGCATATTGCTCTCATACCTTCCGTCTTTCTCGCCCTCCAGATAGCCAACGTGGGACCCTTGGTATACGTCTTCTTAACTCGGATCGGTCACTCCTCGGGACGCAATCGGCGGAGCAATCGGTGCCTGCGCTTAATTCAACCACCCGAACGTCTGGCCAACTACACCATTCTCATTGTGGGCCTGATTGCCTCAATTTTGTTGATGAAATTCTGGGATGTACGTTAGTAGAGATTTGACGAGGTGTGCATTGCTGGATGTGGGGTTGAGTATGCATGTGTAGATGGGAGTTGGGCGTGGACTGAGGTGTGCAGGTGTGACGTTATTGTTGTTGCCTTGCAGGCGGTGGTCGTGTTGCCGGGTCTGCCCGCGAATGCGGTGCCTGGAGGGTCGAGTACACAAGAGGCGCTGTACGGTCACAGTCTGGGACTTTTTGTGTTGACATTCGCGTTGGGTATGATCGACTGCATGTCTTCGGTGACCTTCATCGCGTACCTGGCGAATATGCCGGCAGTGTATGCAGGTGCGCTGATGTTTGGAGAGACGAGTTCTGGTCTGCTGCCCAGTCTCTATGCCCTCGCTCAAGGCGTGACCACCGAGCCAAGCTGCGTGCCGTACATCAATGGTATGTCATCCATCGACATGCGTCGCAGTCTTCACCTATGATTCTGTTTCAACTTGTCTGTCTGTGTGTGTGTGTGTGTGTGGAAGATCCTCGTAGCCGCAAGGTTTTTGTTGAACTGAGGACCAATGTGGAGCCTTCTGCTTCATTTCTCTTTCCTTCGTGACTGGTGCAGAATGATAGGCTGTCTCAAGTCATCACACTGACAGTGGAAGAAGTAGGCGAGTGTATGTGTGATCCGTGGAGGAGCTAAGAATGCTGAAAAAGCCTGTGGCTCCCCTGCTCAAAGTTTATACGATTGCGACCAGGGGTGCTCGTAGACCTACTTGCTTGTGAACCGGTTCGTTAGTGGTTGAAAGTACATCGTGGCAAAGGGTAAATGGATATGTGAGTAAAAGGTTTTTTTGAATTGTCTGATATCCATACTCGAAGGGTATTTTTGATGTATTTGTCTGGTCATGAATCGAGTATTGGCGAATAATGGGGTGGCGGTGTGAGAAAACTATGTCAGGCAGTCAGTAGTCATCAGAACGGTGAGGCTCTGATCGCCCATGAACGAGATGTCCAGCCAGACATGAGGTGCTGTTGGTGTTAATGCACCTAGGAGTGGCGAGTATGACCGAGGCACGACCATGAACAGAACAGAGATTGGCGATAGGATGGGAGACTGAGAACTTGACGAGAAATCAGCGTTCAACAAGGTATTTTACACAACTCGACCGGTAGGTCTTCGTCGGTGGGGCAATGCGACGCTTGCTCGTCAATTTTGTGTCATTGTCGCCAGTTGAACTCCCTCATAACATCATGTTATTTGTACATCAGTTGCTTATACCTTGCCAGTTTTGAGGTGTGACTGGTGGTGAGGTTTTAGGAGAGATGGTGCGCGGAAAGCTGCGTTGGCACCCATCTCTGATTGAGAGAAATGAGTTAACTTCTAGTCGAAATCTTTACACGCAAAAACACGCGCGAGGTGATTGAGAGAGAGACTGAGAGAAAAACATTTGCGACAGACATTTTGGCAGTCGGTGTGAGTGTGCAGTTTTATGTCATGTTGGTGAGTGAGCTCTGTAATTGCTTCGTCGACGTATCGTTTGAATCTGCGAGGTGCAGTGGCGATACCCACAGTTAATGAACCCCGTTTACAAGATTTCACCTTTTCTCTTTCCAGCTTTTCCTCACCGGCCTATCACTGCTTGTCATTGGTTGTTAATGCTGCGTATCTATGGCGAGGGAAGATGTCATCATTTGGCCGCTACGTTGGTGGCGGTGACAGGTGTATACAGACGGCTGGAGCGTCTGCTTGTGTGCGTACTTTTTGCGTAGATAAAGAGTGGAAGAGGAGGTGAACTACGTAGGTGGTAGAAATAAGCATGGATGGGGCAAGATAGATGGAGTGACACACAATCTGTATGAAAATTGAGTTGGAGGTGGAGGTGTCAGAGAGACAGCGGCGTAGGAGGTGACTGCGGTGTTGGGTGGCTGGAAATTGCAATTACGACTGCGTATGCTTGTAGAGAACGGGACCACAAGAATACCATCCGGTGTACGCGCCGCCCAACTTCGGGGTTTCGACGTTCATGGGTCTAGTGGGGATCACAACAGGCCTGAGTTTGTTGGCGTTCATTCTACTCGACTGCCTACCCATGGGTCTTGGACGGTCTGTGACGCTGGCCTACCAACGCCACCCACTCTCTTCCAACTGAGTCGAAAAGGGGTGAGAAGGCCACGGACCTCGTCTCCACGTCGACTGGTGAGTTGGCAGTGTGTCCCCCTCCCTCCCCCCCCCCTTTTTTTTGTGACACACGCTCTCCCGTGTAGCCTTACGCGGACTAAGTGAGCGCTTGATCTGTCTACATAGGCGATGGTGGAGAAGCGAGGGCTGCTGACGAGGGTGATGAATGAGAGGCTTCTCCTCTGGGTCTGCTTCCTTCTGTCGGGTTACTCGAGCTGCTTAACCAACGGACTACTGCCCTCACTGCAGTCCTTCTCAACTGCGGCCTACAACACACACACCTTCCATTTGGCTGTTACACTATCGCGGTCTGGGCGGCACCGATAGTGACACACTAATCGTCACTGCTATTTACGGCTACGACAGGTCGGTCTGTGGATGCGACACATTTATCCTTCTTCAACTGCCGCTGCAGATGCTCTCTGTCGGTTCGTAACCTTTTTATAAAATCTTCGCCTCATAACTCCCGTGTCAAGCCTGTTCACCACTTAAGTGTTTGTGTTATCACAGAGAGATACCGTTTCGGAATCCAAGGCATCGCTACCTCCGCCATGGCCTCAATTGTCGGTACTCAAGTTGGCGCTAATTTTGACCGCCATGTTGTGCGGTTGCCACTTTGTTTTCAACCTACATTATCTACTTAGCCTTTGCGTCTCCCACACCTCCCCTTCTGGGCGGTGCGGGCCTACTTTTGCAGTGAGTATTTTTAATTCTTGGTGAACACCCCAAAATGTTACTTCAAGTTATTGTTGTGATAGCTGTAGTGACAAATTCATTCCTATCGACACCCTCATTCAACTTCTTCTTGCAACACACCTACACCGGCCTAGCCGTCTGTTGCATGCCTCTTTGGCCTACCGCATTGTCATCCATTTTGTGTGGATCTGATTTTTCCTTACATAGATGTGATGTTCTGTTGACTTTTGGGTGTTTCGTCCTTCCATGCATCAATTCCATACCGTGCATGCAAACCCTCACTCCCTACACCTTTCATTCTAAAATTTGTGTCGAAGGCGATCACCTCGCCTATGTGTATGTTTTCGATAAATCTGTTCTTTCACCGTCATGCAGGTGAAAGCTGATTTACCTGCCACTAACCTTTTCTACTCTCAGGTCGTGGCCTGGGTGCTTATGACAGTGGCATTCGGCATCCAGAGGACATGGATTAACTTATATTCTGTGAAAAATGGAACTCAACGCAACCTTCGGATTCTGGGAGTAGCCGGTCCAAATTGGAGCTGCAATTGGTGCTCTAATAAGCTTCCTTCTCACGGCCCAATTCAAAGTTTTTTGTGGCCAAACCTCGGTGCGCTTAATGTTAACAGCAGAACACATAACCTTTCCCCTCTTCGCCCATTTATCATCGCGATCTCACCCTCTTTCTCGTCCTTTACTGCTTTCCACCCGTCTTGCTCAACAACAAATCTTTCCGCCCCACTTTACCTCAACGATTGCACGTAGCTGGGCAGCTGGTTTGGCTACCACTCGCTAGGATGAAGCGGTGATGGCCTTGGACGGTCGGGACTAAACCCGAATGTGTACTGGAAATTCCAGTCGTTTATAATGACCACTTGGCGAGCGAAAATACGTTCACTGACAGAGGAGGCGCGTTTGGAAGTGGTTCTCTTAAACCCATCCTCAGTGGCAAACTTCGTGATTGTAGTGGAATCGAGTGGAGTGGCACGACGAGGGTCATTTTCGTCGGAGTAATTACGATTGCAATGTAACCAAGGTCATAGACCAGTTAAGTGTGGGAGGTTGTTTGTCCACGCCTCTTTTTGTTTTAGACCTTGACTGCGACGAGCCGAGCTGACCATCGCGCATGCATTGGAGTATGAAACACACGGCAGGGAGGTGGAGTAAATCGAAGTCAGAGCCACATGAAAGAGTGACAGGAAGGCTAATGTTATATAATTCCGGACTGGTGACCGTTTCCATACGAAAGTGTGATGGCGGGTCATGATCCTTTCGTAAAGGTGACGAGATTAATTCTTGCCTCTTACTAATCGTTTTACTATCGTCACTCGCTCCAGCCGTGACGAGGTCACTCTGTCAATCGCTTGTCAGTTTTTAATCTCTAAAGCCTAGTCGCTTCTCTGGTACGCGAAAGCTTAACGCTTCGGCCTTGTCCATCATAAGAGCCTAGACCCTTAACGCTCGCTCCGAAGGCGCCAAATGTGCCTTCGTGAGGCGAGAGCATTGACTTCTCTAAAACTGCGACACGATGTTTTCCCACTGTAATGCTTTTCCAAGTAGGGTGCGTAGTTCGGAGTCAATCTACATTTGACTGCAAATTGTTTACATGCTGTGTGCACTCTAAGATCCAAACATGTTGGAAACACCTGAATTAGGCGAATTAAACACAGATATTTAGCGTTTCTCGTTTCACCCTACGCCGGGAGTCGTCATACATGGTTAATGGTCACAGTTTCCGATTGCCACTTTGGCGAAGGCGAGAAATTGGAACTATTGCCGACACTTACCCGCATGGCAGCATTTTGCGTCATTTTCGGATGCTACTTCGAGCTAGAGACGTATCGGAGTGCCTCCTTACCACTTGAAAATGCACTCGTTGCGTCCCTAATTTAGGATTGGGCTTCAGTGAAGGTCAGGGCTACAGAATGGCTGTCGTTTTGATCCCCATTGTAAGGTCAATCTCCCCCTCTTCCGCTCCAAGCTCTCTCTCCCCCTCTCTCGTGCTAGTCCACTCCACGTGTGGTAGAAACTTTTGAGGGTGGACTCACAACGACATCTGGGTCACTCACATAACTTTTACAGCCCGTTTTCACCGGTGTCAATGGACTTGCTTTTGCTCAGACAGTGAAGGCTTTGTTGGACCAACTTGCTCTGCTCCGAAATAGCCAGCCGTCGGAACACTGTCCCACGAGTGAATTATGCTTCAGATCAGAGTTCAACTCGAATTAACTAAATGGTACAACAAAAAGAAGTGGATGGCAGAGGACTGTAAGGGAATCACTTCGGTGAACGTAGAAAACAAACAGGAGTGAGGGTAGATTAGTAACGTATCTCTCAAGAAAGCACTTTTTATCTGGCTTGAGTTCTACTGCCCATAGAGCAACCTTGTTCAGTATGAAGGTCGATTGTCATTGGCAACGGATTCTTATGCCTATTACCCGAAAGGACTATCCATGAGTACAAAAACCAGTGTCAGTTAGGACGTCAAAGACATTGCCTTAAGACTTTTCTGACACGTATAGTAAGAGAAATATAAATACAATATCGACGAGAGTGAGATAAAATATCTATGCCCGAACTATCTCTAGACATAAAAAGTCGACTGAGAGAGAACTGAGTAATGTCAAATCGGTGGAACACCTTACTGTCATGAGGTCCGTAAGATTTTTTTTATGATTAAGGATGATATCGGACGATAGTCTGATGCATGGTTAGCATGGCGCTTGAGATACCAGGGACGATAACATTGAATTGTGGCATTGAATTGGGCCATGAGAAGGAGGTGGCCTTATTAGTATAGAGCACCAAGCGCTGCTCCAATTGAACTTGATGTTATTCCCAGACTTTCGCAGAAGGTTTGCGGTTTGATCCTTCGGTTCCATTTTTTGAATGGTAGGGTGATTCGATGTCACTCTTGTAATGCTGAAGTGCTGCTGTCAGAATCCAGCCAGCACGCTAAGAGTAGAAGTGCCTGTGGACAGACAAAGTATTACTTATTCCAGCGGTGACGACCACCGACGTGTTACCAGGCACACGTCAGAGAAATTTATTATTGCCATGTCACTAGCGGTGCACATGCCTACTATTCTATGTGGGCATGGTAATGTCGCACAAATATCCTTCGATAATGATCTACTAATTAGTGCGAGTAATTGACATTTCGACTGCATTTTGATAATGATCACAACAAAGAGCAAGACATTATGGCTAAACGATGCGGTGAGAAAAGAGAATAGAGAAAGCAGCCTCGAAGAGAGGGATAAGATTTTACCGAGGAGACTTGCCCAAACAATAATATCTCTCCCAACTTTGGCGGGGATGGAGACGAAGCACGAGAAAAAGTGATGTACCCAGCAAAGAAAGAGCCAACCACGCATAACAGGACCCAGATTTAGTCCCAATCGGAAGGCCACCAATAGACGACATCGGCGTTTGCTGCGGCGAAATGATCTTCATGATCATTTACCGTTGCTCCAAGTTGGAAAAACTCCTGCGATGCAAACACATTTGGAAAAATAACAGGTTAGAGAAGGATTTGATATTTTAACACCACTTGACTAACAGGAAAGAGAGCGTCGGAAGCAGCAGCAGAGAATACGTCGCATCCACAGACCGACCTGTGTCGTAGCCGTAAATAGCAGTGACGATTAGTGTCACTATCGGTGCCGCCAGACCGGGATAGTTAACAGCCAAATGGAAGGTGTGTGTGTGTTGTAGGCCGCAGTTGAGAAGGGACTGCAGTGAGGGCAGTAGTCCGTTGGTTAAGCAGCTCGAAGTAACCCGACAGAAGGAAGCAGACCCAGAGGAGAAGCCTCTCATTCATCACCCCTCGCATCAGCAGCCCTCGCTTTCTCCACCATCGCCTATGTAGACAGATCAAGCGCTCACTTTAGTCCGCGTAAGGCTACAGGGGAGGCGTGTGTCACAAAAAGGGGGGGAGGCCAGGGGGAACACTAACCAACTCAACCAGTCGACGTGGAGACGAGGTCCGTGGCCTTCTCACCCCTTTCGACCAGTTGGATAGAGAGTGGTCGCGTTGGTAGGCCCAGTGCGCTGTCGGTACTAAGACCGTGCCAAGACTCCATGGGTAGGCCAGTCGAGTAGAATGAACGCCAACAAAGCGTCAGGCCTGTTGTGATCGCCCACTAGACCCATGAACGTCGAAACCCCGAAGTTGGACGGCGCGGTACACAGGTGAATGTGTATATTTCTGTTGGTTCCCTGCTTCTCTACAAGCATACGCAGTCGTAATTGCAATTTCCAGCACACCAACACCGCAGTCACCTCTAACGCCGCTGTCTCTCTCTGACACCTCCTACCTCCCATCTCAAAATTTTCATACAGATTTTTCGTGTACCTAATATAGCTCGTATTTCTACCAACCCTAGTAAGTTCATCCTCTCTTCCACTCTTTATTCTACGGCAAAAGTACGCACAGCAAGCCACACGCTCCCAGCCCGTACATGGTATAACAGCCTGTCACGGCCACTTGAGAGCGAGTGAGAGAGCAGACTCCACCCGATACGCAGCATTAACCACCACTGACAAGCATATAGGCCGGTGAGGAACACAGTGGAAAAGAGAAAAGGTGAATATCTTGTAAACCGGGTTCATTAACTGTGGGTATCGCCACTTGCATCCATCGCAGAATTCGAACGATACGGTTCGACGAAGCAATTACAGAGCTCCACTCACCAACATGACATAACACGCACACTCACACCGACTGTCCAAAATGTCTGTCGAAATGTTTTCTCCACGTCAAGTCCGTCTATCAATCACCTCGCGCGTGTTTTTGGCGTGTAAGATTCGACTGAAGTTAACTCATTTCTCTCAAATCAGAGATGGCTGCAACGCAGCTTTCCGGCAGCCACATCTTCTTCCTAAAACCTCACCACCAGTCACATCAAAAACTGCAAGGTATAAGCAACTGAATGTAAATAATGATGTTATGAGGAGTTCCAACTGGCGACAATGACACAAAATGACGAGCAGCGTCGAATTGCCCCACCGACGAAGACCTACCGGTCGAGTTGTGTAAAAATACTTGTTGAAGCTGATTTCTCGTCAAGTTCTCAGTCTCCCATACTATCCGCCAATCTCTGTTCTGTTCATCGGTCGTGCCTCGGTCATAACTCCGCCACTCCTAGTGCATTAACACCAACAGCACCCAGTCTGGCTGGACGTTTCTCGTTCATGGGCGATCAGAGCCTCACCGTTCTGATGCTACTGACTGCCTGACATAAGTTTTCTACCCCCGCCCCCCATTATTCGCCAAATACTCGATTCATGACCAGACAAATACATCACAAAAATACGCCTTCGAGTATGGATATCAAGACATATTCAAATAAACCTTTTACTCACATATATTTACCTTTGCCACGATGTTACTTTCAGACCAACTACGAACCGGTTCACAAGCAAGTAGGTCTACCGAGACCCCTGGTCGCATATCGTATAAACTTATGAGCAGGGGAGCCACTACCTCTCCACAGGCTTTTTTCAGATTCTTAGCGTCTCCACGGATCACACATACACTCGCCTAACTTTTCCACTGTCAGTGGTGATGACTTGAGACAGCCTATCATTCTGCAACCAGTCCAACGAAGGAAAGAGAAATGAAGCAGAAGGCTCAAAATTGGGTCTCAGTTCAACAACAAAACCTTCGCTACGAGATCTTCCACACACACACACACCACAGAAGACAGTTGAAATACAGAATGCATAGGTGAAAGACTGCGACGCATGTCGAGATGGGATGACATACTTTATTGATTTCGTACGGCCACGCATGCTTGGCTACCAGGTTGGTCACGCCTTGAGCGAGGGCATTAGAGACTGGGCAGCGACCAGAACTCGTCTCTCCAAACAATCAGCGGCACCTGCATATACACTGCCGGCATATTCGCCAGGTAACGCGTATTAAGGTTATTTGTATATTATTATTTTATACCCAACCGTATGTCACACAAAAAGTCCCAGACTGTGACGTAAACAAGCGCCTCTTGTTGTACTCAGCCCTCCAAGGCACCGCATTCGCGGGCAGACCGGCAACACGACCACCGCCTGCAAGCAACAACAATAACGTCACACCTGGCACACCGTCAGTCCACGCCAACTCCAATCTACACATGCATACCAACCCCACAATCCAGCAATGCACACCTCGTCAAATCTCTACTAATGTACATCCCAGAATTTCATCAACAAAAATTGAGGCCAATCAGGCACAATGAGAGAGGGTAAGTTGGCTAGACGATTCGGGTGGTTGAATTAAGCGCAGGCACCGATTGCTTCGCGATTGCGTCCCGAGGATGACCGATCCGAGTTTAAGAAGACGTTATACCAAGGGTCCCACGTTGCTATCTGGAGGGCGAGAAAGACGAAGGTATGAGAGCAATATGCCGATGTAGAATTCCATTTTATCTCTCCGTGTGACACTCCACTTTAGCCTAACACGCGATGGGAAACAACAGAAGGCTCTCGGAAATCTCCGATTTAAGAGTTTAAAGGCGTAACATTATCTC
>QEYB01000550.1:0-132474 GCA_017562135.1 Dipylidium caninum
CCACCATTCATGCGTTCGTTTAAGCGATATCCGACTGTCACAACTTTTCTTTCTCTCTCACGCTTGCATCTCTCCTTACCCATCGTATATGCTAACTGACGCCAACGAAGTATTCGTTTCGGCGATGCTAGAAAGAATGAGTGCGTACTAAGCCACTTTTTCGACGGTTATCAATATTCAGAGGGATATGAAGTTTCATTGTTCCTCGGTATAAATACACAGTGCACGTGGCTAGAACGGCGCGAGAATTAGTTTATGGTAGTCGTTACATCGTTTCATTGCATCCACATTGGCTAGTCAAGATTATCAGTGAAGCAAGTTAGGATCGTGATATCGGATAGATAAAAACATAGTTCCACGACTCTATCAGTATACGAGGTTACCGTTCATATAAAAAGGGTATGGTAATATATCGTAGGCGACTAGAAGATAATTGTTTGCCCAAAGTTGGATTCGGAGTACTATACACGACATCTATTATGTATTGTTCAAGTTTAGTTACTCGCCGCAGAGTTTGCGTGTCTGGAGTATGACTAGTATTGGCTGTTACTGTGCGGTTAGGTGGGGTAGGACGGAGTTGTTCTGGCTAGGAGAAGACGCGATTTACTTCTTTCTCAAGGGGCTAGCGACAATATCGCCTGGACTTAAAACCTCCCTTTTAAACTATATTAACTAAAAGCCCCAGAATGATTTTAACTTGCTTTTGTTCGAACGATCACACATATTTAATACCATATTACCTTTTCTTAACGGCTTAAGAGTGTAGTTAAAGCTTGTTTGCTAGTTATCCCTACACGACAAACTCCAGTGGTGCTAATACTATACAGCGAATTTACTCGTCACGACCAGAAATGGCGCTTCCTGTCTGAGATCTTCTGCATTTTCTGATCGTCTAAGCACACATGTTAACTGAAGCAATGGTGATATCCCGGGTACGCCAATGTATTTCTAATCGTGCTCATCCGCTTATCAATACTGAGCTGTTCTCTATCTTCCTCATTGAAGGCAAATCCCATGCATTTGCTGTATCTTCTAAACGCCTAACCCTCACTCGTCTATTTGCAAATCGCCTTCATTGGTCGGGCAGCCTTTTGTCCCAGAGTACTCCTATCCTCACCGACTTTCACGGCCCGCTCATGAACCAAAACGTACTGATTGTAAGCTCTACTTTTCTCTATGCCATCCTCAATCACGGACTCGTTAATTCGAATCCCCTTACTGTTGATGACGATGCGTTGAATGCCTACAGGTGCCTTGATCTCATCATATGCTTGTCAGCGTGAACGCGCTGGTTTCCTTAGTCTACTTCTTAGCGCTTTTACAACGGGACTGTCATCTCAAAAATAGTAATTTGGCGGTGTCTCATGTGCGATGCCACATGCATCCCGCTCTGAGAGCAGCGCTCTCGGATGTCAACTACTTTCCTCCTGCTCTATCTCGCTCTCGAACCCCTCCCCCAACATCTGCATATTGGATTATATGTTTTTTCGGATGACTTGCCGACAGCTTCCCGTTCTAGCATCTCGCACCAATGTTTACTTGCCTGTACGACACAAACAATTTTAACACAATATACATTGTTTATTGACTTCATCTTGTCTCGTGGTAGCTGTTGTTCGGAGCTTCAGATTTTGCCGTGAAGTAGCTGATATGGGGAGTGGATTGTTGTATGGGGTCTGAAATCGAGCAGGAGTGGCTACTTCGCAATTGCTAACGAGTATCTCTTTCAAACCACACTTTCTGCTCTCTTCTCCGACTTATCGTTTTAGCAATTTCTCGCACCAATCTCCAAACGAGGACAGCACCAAGTCGAACAACAGGAGCATGCGCAGCGCTATGCTGATGCGAACGAACGACGTAATGATGAAGACGAAACGGACGTTGCAATAACCTCATTGTCCACTTCACCTAAAGCACTTCAGGACGTGTGTAGGTCATAGGAATGTGGGACAAGTGGGAGACAGCGATTTTCTTCGTTTTCCATGGACACAATCGAATCCCATCCGCTCGCCTGCTTCTTCACTCAGGCTATTACGCGCGTCTTGGTAGATGTCCAGCTTCAATGTGCCGACAATTTTGATCGGCCGACGACTGTCGCTGAGTGTGTAAATTCTAGTCCGACTTCTCTTCTGTCGTTAGGTTTTGAATCGTGGTGAATGCACAGCTCTATAGTTTACGGTCACACCTATTAAATTGCCAGATCCTGTCTTGTTTTCAGTGCAGACCAAACGTTAATATGTTGCTTTTGGAAGTGAAAAATTTTTATCTTGCCTTTTTTTTTTATTTTTGCGATATTTTTTTTCTTTTTAGGGGCCGAAGGAATTTTGGGAGAAAACTATTTTACGCTAAAGAAGTTGCGTTGGTCACTTAAGGACCGTGGAGAAAGCGCAAGGCCTATTGTTCCCTCCTCCAGCTCATAGGAGAAGTGGGGGAAATTCCCTCATCTTTAGAAATGCCAACTCGTAACCTTTAATTCTATCAATAGGTGGATGGTAGGATATAAACGATCAGGACTCATGGTGGACTACTTGGCCGTTAAAAGGGTGAGGTGGTGACGATGAAGGGTTCTCCGGATATGGCTATGATGTTTCAAGGTGGGAAGACCTTACTATCAAAGCTCCTATCTTCGTCACATCCTCTCCGTCTCCCGCCTCCGCACTCCGCCTCCCGCCTTCCGCTCCGGTCCTTCGCTAGTCTACCTTCTCCACCCCCCCCCCACCGCAACTCAACTTATCTTTGTTGAACTTCTGTTTGAGTTTTGACCGAGTCGTTTCGATGGTTCTTGATTGAGCTTCGTTTGATGCGGTTTTATTATCGAAGTTTTCATGACTCTTAACTCAATAGTGAGCGATTCGCACCGAACTTGTCTCCCTCTCTTTCTACTTCTCTATTCGCGGCGTAGATAAGGACTATTCACGCTCGAATTGTGCGTCCATCTTTGTCAGACTACATTTCTGGATCGGAGTTTCCAAATCTCACTCGTCTAGGACCGTTCCCACTGATGCAGATTTAAACGCTGAACGTAACCCCCGAGCGTTGTATGCAGTGCTTCCTCCTCGGCGCCGCACCTGAAGGCGCCCCGCAGCCTCCCTTCGCCCATGTATGTTTCTTCCGCCCACTTGTCATGGTCCATGTTCTTGTCGTTTCATCGTTCACGAAGACACCCTTTGAGTTTGGAACTACACCACAATGCCCTCCGATGTTTCGTCACATTCGACGTCAACTCAATCGGTGCCCGTCACACAATATTACTTTTGGACCATCTAATCATTCCCGTAACCTCCACTCGGCCGAATTACTAATGAGCTGCCGTACGTACTATGAGGTTGCATAAAGGCGCACGAAACCGTCTGGTAAAGAAGGTCTCGAGATAGGAGCAAAGTTGCTAGAGTTCTCGCCCAGATCGAGTCTTCGCGTTCTGACTGGCTCTATCAGAGCAGTATAGGAGCCTAGATCGGCAGAGTGTAATTGACTGACTGGCTTTCACATGCACTGTAGCTTGTACATACAATGATCGCAGTGAGGTCTATGTGATACCGCTGTGAACAGTTCCAAGGAAATCCAATTCACGAGAGACGGAAGATCTTGTGTGGAAAGGATTTGTGTCCCTGCCACGGTTTGCCACTCTCACGAATGCTCCGCGGTAACGACGTTTCGGAGGTGGAGCAACAGCCAATTATGGGAGGATATGCGTCGAGCAGTTTAGCGCCGAGTTGGCGAAGGTAAAAGAGCGACGAGTAGTCACTTGTAAAAGAGAGTGGAAAAGAATTCGAAATGGGACCTGTAGACACAAGAAAAGTTTGTGTTCTGTATGCGTTATTACTTTACGCCTCGCACAGAATCAGTATTGTGCGCGCTTGAGTTTATAAAGCATCCTATGCAGTTCCTCAGAAGGTCAAGAGAGGAAAGTATGCGCCCAGTCGCATTCTGCAATCCGCGTTGTTGCCTATTAATCGCTGTGGAAAAAAGCGTTCCAGCCCCGTCTTGACAATGGCCTCCGACGCCTTCGCCGGCTGCCCAAATGTCCGACGAGCGTCGGTCGTCACTACGTTGTCGACAGTCGCAACCGCTGTGACGGGAAAAGTGAAAAGCCCGCGCTGTGCGGGGACCTCACTCAGTTTAAACAAGTGATGCTTTTTCCCTGTCTTTTGGGGAAGGATCCATTTTAGGTGGGAAGAGAAAATAAATTGAAACTTGCTGACGGGCCTGCAGTAGACCGCTCAGAACGTGCAGACACGCGTCGCCCTACGAAGTATTCAAGCCAAGATCTGAGGTCAATGTCCTGATCATCAAATCCCCAAAGGTTAGGAGGCCGCGGTCGCGATGGCCCGGGGACGGCGTTTCCAAAGCCCCCCTGCGGATCTCGCCACCGCACCATCCTCCATCGGGTCATCCAGAAGCGGAAGTCTACCTTTCGCTGTGGACAGTAGAGTGACCACCATACGTCTTTCTTCGCTATCCCAGAAAAGGAACTTCCAGAAAGTTCTGCTCGGCGTCACGAGCGGAGTTTTGTGAAGGCTCTGCCGTGTCTGTAGTCTTTAGCGCGGCTTATTCTTGTGGATGGTCCAGATGAGGCCCCTGAGAGCATTTGAAAGTCCTCTTCCAGAGGAGCGCAGTCCTTGCTTACTGACAATCCCAGCCTGCATTGGGCGTAAGAGAGTCGGATGGCCGGTGTTGCCTCGGCGGAGCGAGTAGGCGGAGATAGTGTTTAGTTTGGCGGAGATAGAGGAAATCCTCCCGTGAGATCAGAGGAGTTTCGTCCACTATAATATGTGTCACCTCTACCTGCAACTCCATTCTTCCCCATATCGTGAAACAGTAACCTTATCAATCTGCCAATTTCATATTTGGACAATCATTTTTTGTAAGCATCCAAAAATTTACAACCCGCCAGCGACCCAGTTTTGTCGCAACATTAGACCAGCAGTCTAACCATTCGTCTTCAGGGAAAGTGGAAGAGACCGCCTGTCCGGCACGACGCAGACCTCCTCAGGCCAACCAATGCTTGACACCGCCTGCTGCAGGTTGGTTCGCATGACCTGAGTCGAGGAAGGGAGGCGACGGACTTCTTTTGGATCACCAGACGACGATCCTTGAGATGCAGCGCGCACTCGATTTCACGCGATACTGTGCGAAACAGCCGCACACAATAGTAAAAAAACGGATAGATGGCGAGTCGTTCCTGTTGGCTCTTATCATGAAACTTCAACGAGAAGAGCGTCTTGCAGCGGTAGCGTATGAACACTATAGACCTGTCGGGCTATGAGATGCAAATGGTAGGGAGGGGCTGGCTAGCCGAGCCCCCTGCGTTGGTTTCTTTTTTTTTTTTTTTTTTGTTTTTCTGCCTTTTTTTTTTTTTTTTTCTTTTTTCTATGTTCAATGAGGGGGGGGGGGGGGGGGGGGGGGGGGGGGCGGGGGGAAGTGGGGGGGGGGGGGGGGGGGGGGGGGGGGATGAATTAGGCCACAACTGGGCCGTGTGGAATTGCATTTTCCTCCGCGACCACATCCACCCATCAATGAATTATCTGGGTCTGGAGAGGGTGGTAGAAATAACGTATTGCTACTCCGGGCCGATGAGCAAGGTATGTGAGGACATTTTTCTGTCCAGATCTTCATGCCTGGGTTCTCATTCCCTGCAGGCTGAGGTGTTTTGTCCGGCCTTTCGTCGGAAATTGAGAGAAAATATTCTTGTACCCACGAGAGACAAATCGTCACATCTCGTTCGAGGCAGTGAAGGGGCATCACAGAATGGTGAATGTACACTTAATCTCCTCTGGCTAACTCCATACCGGCCTCCTTTTCACCGGTTCCCCTTCAGCTAGCATGGAGGCGCACAAGCACAGATTTCACTAAGAAAGAACGGAATGGGACAGTGTCGCTTGCGGTGCCTACTTGGTGGAATTTTGAGTAAAAACTCGTGGTGCCAGCCTCAAAAGTCCCCACACGTCGGTCTGTTTCTTTCGACTGCAGCTGAAGCGTTCAGACTAGCCAGGCTGTCGGGTTCCGCAGCGTGCAAATCGCTGTGAATAGATTGAAAATTAGTCGTCGCCTTCGAGTAGCCGACCGCTAGCTGTGTGCTCACTGGACTACTGTGATTGAATGTCGATTGATGGGTCTTATTCACAGACACGTCGTGAATTGGGGAAGTAGGCGTCACGACGTATCGTGTGTTGATGTCGCACGCACCTCAAGTAAGTCGGACCCCAATGGGCTCTACCAGCACAAGCTGTCACCTCGCTCTGGAAGAAGTGGAAGCGTCTCATGCGAAAAGAATGGCTTCTACCGGCGAAAATTCACAGAGGTTTCACTTGCCTTGTTATCTCCAGGAATTGACTGTGCAGGCGGAGAGGTAATGACGAACAAGGGATGGCTTCATATGCCATTGAAGGCGCCTATGGGCATGTCCAAAAATACGCACCGTGAGCATCTGGCCACGTACTGATCCCACAAATCCGAAGTGGCCCCCCCCCCTCCCCAGCCCCCAGTTTCAAGAGAAAGAAAGAACTGAGTGTTAAAGCCAGAACAACCTTAGAGGTGAAGAGGGAATATTCATTCATTGAGAAAATGTTCCACACTGCTCATTCTTCACGACGACTCCGTCATTTATCGCTGCACGAAATTTTTTTCGGGCGTACACTTGTACAAAATTATTCACAGTGTAGGTTTCCCTCAACTTGAATCTCTTCATAACTGGAGGTGAACAAACCAATAAAAAAAAAAAAAAAAAAAAAAAAAAAAAAAAAAAAAATGTTCGGTTGGCTGCCCGTGAGTAGCTGACGGAGGGGAGTGGGGCGGCGGGCCCGCGGCGGCGGGGGGGGCTGGGGCGGGGCGCCCGCCGGGGGCCGGGCGCGGGCGGGCGGCGCGCGGCGCCGGCTGCCGCGACGAAGAGGCCCACACCTTCGGTGGTAAAATAAACTGCATTTGTTCGGGGATTGTGGTTTGTCTCCTCGTCGCCAAAAACTAACCGTGTGCGTCTATTTTGACTAGCTTTATTTTCAAATTATGTCTGTCGCCCCTATGCCAAAGGTCTTCCCTCACAAACTGTCCACTTCGGTGCTGAAGGAAGATATAAAATCACTTTTTTGGTGGCATGTGCTTCTGTAAACGAATTGGAGTACATTTGCGCGTGTCGAGATTACCGACTGACTTAATGGCGAATGAGATATTTTAACGTTTCACTGTCGAAAAACTTGAGCTTGCATGTTAGACTAGGGTAGAGGAAGTGAAATGAAAATAGACAGCCATCATAGAAGAACAAGTGGGAGATTGGAGTGCGTAGAATGTGGATGGACAGATGCTCAGAGGTTGAATTTAGATAACGCTGAAGTCACTATGTCACATTTCATTCATCTCTTTCCGACAAAGTGCCTCTCGTTCTCTTCCCTCTCCCACCCCCTCTACCAATGTTCGTCTTCATTTATACTCCTCTTTCTTAGCATAAACTTAATTCCATGAATCTTGACGCTGCGGCTGCAAAGGCTGTACGTTTTTGTTTTGCGGTGTAAAGAAACACCATCCAAGGCTTAAGTCGGTTTTCGTAGCCAAGGCCAGTCGGATACGACAGGCTGACAAGGGTTGGTTGCAACCTCCTCAAATGCTAGGTGGAGAACGTCCTGAGACGGAGTTGAGACGTCAGATCGAAGTTTTATGGAGACTAAGTTAAAGAAGATTTTACTAAACGGTGAGGTCCTAAAGGGGCAGAGACGATGGGGAGAAGGAGGAAAAGGGCTAAGAGTGGGAACCGAAGGCTGTTCGAGACACGTGGATGGCAGCCGTGAAAGCACAAAAAGTCATTGAAGAACTTAGGCAACGTTGTGCTCTACAGTCTGGCTGCACCTCAAATTCTTGGCTAATAGACTTCGGCCTTTTTTGCCATTCGCGCCTCTAAAATTGACGTGGAACCACAACTTTGGGTCCGCACTCAGAAGAGGCGTCGGTGGAAGAACCGAGAACTGCGACTTGGATTGATTTTATCACGGAGACCGTCTGCATGAAAGCAATCAATGTTGATCTTAAGTTGAATGTCTGTGACAGCGTAATGCGACCCACTGAGTTGGTGCATGTTGGAGGCGGAGCTGGAGGTGGCCTTACCGAGAACCTGCAACTGGGACGGAGCAGAAATCTCGCCTACGTGGCACTAACGCACGTGATTGGAAAAGAACTTCGTCGAATTTGGCATTAGATTCAGTTGAAGAGCTTCGTCTTTCGCTGTCGCCAGAAACAGAGTTGCGTTTTGACGTGAAAATCTCCACCTTTCGAGGAAAAACTGAAAAGATATGAATTCTCTGTGCCAAATCGCGAGACGAGTAATTTACGGCATTGAAAAAATTCTACATTGAAGAACCCATCTCCTCCTCACTCCGTGTGGAGGATAAAGCGACGTAGTTCCAATTTTTAATGCTATCCGCGTCTAAGCAGTACTTCTCGCATAGCGTGTTTGCATCTCCCACAGTTTCAGGCGAGTAGTAAAACAAAAAAAAATATTTCTAGAATGTGTGGCTGACTCTCGAAACTGTTGTGTTAGCAGGAGTTGTCCTCTCACACACGCCGCAGCCAACAGTTTAGTTACCGCCACTTCTCATTGCAGTTGAAAATCTGTGGTGCGCGGTCAACATCAAGGCCGGAGAATCGTCTAGTCAATCCTGCTAAGTAAAATAGAAATCAAAGTTGTCTGAGTCCGTTCAACATGAGCATGAAATTAAATGTCTGTCCAGTAATTCAAACTTCCATCGGTATTGAATGACTTCTTCTCCCTTCATGATGCCCTACGTGTGTCTTTCGTGGCTCCTCGACGCCAGCGTTGTGCACTTAGGTAGGTATTCAACAGGTTGGACGGAAACTGTGCAAGTAATGTTAGCGCGTAAATCACTGAAAATTTATTTTAGCACTATAATTGTTCCATGATTACTGGTCAAACGGACATTTTTTTCTAGAAAGCGGCATTACATAGTGCATGCCAGGACTTGTGACAAGTGGAGAGAAGATCCAGCCCAGAGGGAGTGAAAACAGAGTCCACAGCCCACACTGCAGAGCATCATTTCACTTTCTGGGTCACTTTAACTCATTGTCGTCCGAAAAGGTTGCGCGAGTGGCCCTTTGAGTGGTGGCGAGGAGGTGCATTTCGTGAATCCCGGAGTTTAGTTAATTGATGACAAATAGCATGAAGGTGGGACATGGAAGTAGCGGTGTTGGAGTGAACATGAGTGCAACTGAACAAGGAAGTAGAAGTGGAGAGGCTGGAGGAAGGAGGTTATGTTACGCTAATGTTATGTTTTGGGGTGGACATGAATGTGTCTGTGACTGATTACAGGATCCTCGCATACTTTGCTACTAATACTACCACTTTCGGGTCGGAAGGCTTCATTCGTTACATAGACGAGTAGTTGTTGGCGTTTGGGTGAGTACATGCTTTTTTCTGTATTTCGTAAGTGGTTGGAGTTTGTAAGAAATAGCAACGCCACAAAGGTGTCGTCAATTCGGTAGCGCAAATCCTTTGCAGTTTGAAATAGATCGTGGATTTGTGTAGGATCATAGTGGAGTCAATACTACGAACATGTTCTGCTGGAGACCTTAGACTACTCACCTTCGCTAATGCATGTCTGAGACTTTTGAAGCGAACGAGTGTTGGTTGTCGACTAGTTCCCAGTAGGTGGACGTTTTGCAAATCTACAGCCTTCTTTTAACTTTGTCTTTTTTGATTTGATTTAGTTAAACTGACCCTTCCAGTCGAAGCATGGCAGTGGTGCTTGCAGGTTGATTTGGAGGCTTAGTCGTTTGCAATCCGTTATCCTAAAATCCCCATCTCATAGCAGTACGACTAACCTTCGTCTGCATCTCCATCTCTGTCTTCTCATGGAACACCTTGTCGAAAATTTCCTTTTCGAGATGATACATTCTCGTTGAGGCTATCACATTGGAGACTTTGCAGTGCCGATGTTGGCAATGTTTTTATTATCGTTGAAGAATAGGACGAAGACCACAAAATTGACCGACTGTTCTTTATCCGACTTGTCTGGTCTGGTCTGATCTGCTCCGGCTTCGGTCTTCTGTGTTTTGTTTCGCTCTGGGAGGACTATTAGAGTAAATTCAATTGCTACTCACACTGCTCTTCCCTCCTATTACGTTAATATGAGAGCGAGTGAAAATGAAAGAGCAAATGAAGCGACCAATAGGCACGCCTCATGTTAACCAGTTGAAGGTCATTTCAATCGATTTTATTGATACGACAATTCATGTTGGAGGTCGGATGGCAGACTGGAATTTGAGCAAATAAGAGGCATGATGACACATATCTCTGTGCCACCATTTTGAAGACTTGAAATAATAATCTGAATTGACTTAGCCTAATATTTTAAGGATATTGCTTTTGCATTTGTCTATTTCCACTTTTAGTGAGCTCGGAGCACTTTGTTTGAAGATTTATAATAGCCGGTATTCGGCAGCAGCCTGGGTTTGACGCGACGCCACTGACGGCTGAGTGCTACTTGATGAGAAGGCGGAGTTAGTTAGTTGCGCAACTAACTCACCAAGACTCCTCCATCGGCCTGGTGACAAGTCACTCCCGGGTGGACACACCGAAAGTCGTGGCTGGCCCACATATTACCATTCGTTGAGTTACTAAGTGCGTCTGATTCCCATCCACATTAATTAAATGTCATTAATCCGCATGCACTGCCGACCAGACAAGCGTCCAAAATCCCCCATTTAGCCTAGAACTCAGTACATAACCCCGTTTCTTCTGCCGAAAAAGTAGAGGAGTCGTTTGCAAAAATATTTAAGTGTCGTAAGTGATGCCACTGAATGAGGAGTTAGGAAACTTCGACTAGTCGGAAAGGAAATGAATGGGAAAAGCAGGTGCATGGAAAAGCGAGATCTGCAGGACGAGGAGGCTTTAATGACTCGAGGTTCTTTTCCCCACCCGAAAAACCGTGTTCCCTTATTCCAACGCGACCCAGCACTTATCCTATCAACATGTAACTTTCTCCCAGCATGAGAGGAGGCGTGACGAGATTGACAGGATGAAGTGGAAATGTGTGACTGCAGAAATCATGCTGGCGGAGACAACATTCATGACTCTGCCTGACGTGGCCTAATTTTCACGCTAGAAAAAGGTAATGTCACACGCCAATGTTCAACCTCACTACGTATTAGTACGAGGAGACACATGCGATGAGGCATGACAGGAGGCATCTCATACCCATTATTCACATGCGATGCTATGGGACGGTCGTACGAAGCACACGGTGAGAAGTCATGGCGGATCTTTTCTTGCTCCATGGCTCCCTAAATGACGGTTGTACCCAAAGACTCATCGGTTAGTCGTGTAATAAGTGAGAGTCAGCCGTTCTTCCCTCTAGCGTATCACATGTCGCATAATAATGAGGAGGTATTCTCTGAGGACGTCATGTTCAACGCCGATAGTCAAGACTACTCGTACACTAAGACACCATTATGAGGATGACGCTTAGGTACAAGGATCCGCCTTTTCACCAAGCCTATCAGCACCATGGGTTCCACCAATGGCCGGAGACAAGTGGGTCCCGTGCCAATCAACATGAGACAGGATCGAAAACCGCAACAAAATGTGTACGCGAGCTTGTTTCGACCTCATTCCAAACCAACATAGTCGCAGGTTGGAGGACGTTAACGATTACTTTTAGAAATTACTCTGATGTTGACTTTGTTGAGTCAGGAGTGAACATGAGGGTTCAATCGCACGATCGACTCTTCTAATTAACGAACCGGCCAGCTTCAAACAGCGTTAGTATCGTCATTTCTTGGGCATACTTTATACGCACGTGAGGCAGCGCCACCACTCGAAATATTTTATCGTCCTCCGATGATCAACACATATCATATGAGGAAAGACAGCAGGTGTATCATGTCAATCCTTACCCTAATTGTGAGCATATTTTGCTCTCTTCGTCTTCTGTCTGGCACGCATGCCTTCTGCTTACTGCCCTGATAACCACAAGTCCGAACAGGCTGGACAAGGAATGACCACTGAGAAGGGGAATTTTAGCAATGGTCCGATGCAGGCAAGTAGTCTTGGCAGCTAGTGCAGACAAGTAAAGTTGAGGAGAGTGTGAACGAAGGCTATTTGCATCACACTTAGAGGCGCTTTATTCCACGTCGTGAAGACATGTCGCCTAACGACATCAGAGCCATCTTCGCAGATATCCTTAACGCTCTTCCAAGCAGCATTCCAACAAGTCGTCTGGCCACTGGTAATGGTGGCACACCCCATGCACTCTGCCTCTCTCAAGTTCTGCCTACATGAGCGCAGGACGCTATTTCCCCCCTCAGGTGACCATTTCATCACGCTACTGGAGCTGGGAAGACAATGCTCCCATTGACATCAGCCAGCCTCCTCTGCCACCTCCCCGTGCCACAGTTTTCACACCTCTGCTCTTTTTCTTCTCTCCCCTCTCCCCTCTCGTCTCATAACGGCGTCTTTCAGCACAACTTTTTGCCCCACTCACTCCAACTTTTCCCCTCTACAAGCCACCAAGCCATCAATTCCTCAGGCCAGCTTTCCCGCATCTCACGGTTGCCTCCACTTTCCTACTCTGTGCTCATTCGAGAAGAAGGGGAAGTGGGGATGTTGCCCTCGCTGAACACATTTCCCAATTCAACTCCCTGTGTGATAGAATTGAATGTACCTGGCGGGCACTCAGATGGCCCCGTCTACCTGTCGAACTTGTCAATGAGGCGGTTGCAATAAACCCCACAGAAAGCCACTTTTCGCCCAATAGAAACCACATGATTCTGCGATGAACAATGCACTGAACCTCACCGTACACTACAACATCTCCAAAATCATGCACCGAAAACCGCACACACCCCGCAGCCTCCCAGTGAATGTCTACCCAGTTGTTTTGCCTTTACCTGAGAGAGCCTTGACTGCTGGTGGACAGTAGGAGGGCAGGTGAACAGCACTGCTATGACTCGTACTTACACGTGTGCTGTGCGAGTGCGTCTGAATAGTCTTGGCGAAAGGGTGCTTGAAGGATGCGGCATGCTGAGCAGACATCGATGAATGCTGTTCTCTGGGACACCCTGCTATAAAGGAGCAGTCCTTCGCTTCGTATGACTCGGCTGACCTTTCCCCTCTGTGATGCCGATCAGGCAGTGCTACTTAGCAGGGCTCCAAGCAGATGGACATCGCAGCATGTACAGCAGCCGCTTTCTCAACCATCCCAATTGCAACAGGCTCTTCCTACTCGGCTTTTATGCTACCATTCGTCGCGTTAATCGAGACAGAATTTAACTACCATGTACTAACTTTCGTTCGTTTTTCCTATTCGTTCAAGCATGCTGAAGTAGAATGCTGCAGTCGGAAGGCGATCGAGGACACCTTCATTGACGCATTAGTCAAAGGTCAACTTGGCAACTTAAGCCTCCTGTTTATCGTTCGCCTTTCCTACCTGTTCTACTTCAATAAACATGACAACAACATTTAGCAGACGAGGCGAAGTGCTTCAGAAGCACAAGTGGAAGGAGGCACGTTTACTTCGCACTCAACTGCGCGTCTCCTTCATCCACCAATCTGCTCTGGTGGGCCATACGATTGAAGCAATGGGAGAGAGCAGTGCCGACCGCCCTCATTGCAGATCAACCGCCCTGCCAGCATCATTACACCCACTGCACAGTCACGTCTTTGCCAAGTGAAAAGTGTGGTCATGCGGAGAATGCGGATGGGCGTGTGCCTTCTACTGTTCGATATCACGAAGGCGTAAAAACGAGAGGAAAGTACGAAAAGAAGGCAGTACTAGCACGAGACCGCGGTAGGTTGGCACTCCTCATCGTGACCAAATGGCCTCAAGAGCAGTTTAATGCTAACTGAATAAAACAGTAAACTTTACAGATAACAGCAGGAGCACGTCCAATCGTAATGAACCGCTCGATCCACCTCCACAAATCTACAACGCCAAATAGCGATGTGGAATGTGACCTTTGTGACCACCTGACATTTTCTCGTGTCACGCGCAGATGTGCTGCTATGTGACATGCCGGTGAAATGGCAATCGGACAAGCACCAAGCAGAACTGGGCACGTGCACGTGGCAGCAAAGGAGTACCTCTCTGTCGCTCAATGCTTCGGACAGGCACAAATTCTGGCCGTGGGCTGGCATCCCTGGCCCAGCAGTCTTCCTCGTCGTGCTGGTCTTGTCGCATATTTTTTTTGAAAGGCGTTGGTCATTGTCACAGTGTGACGCCTATCCGTGACCTGTAAACTCTCCTCCCTCATACGTGTCAACTCAGTATGATCTGGCGGGAGTATCAACACACCACTATGTCCAGCATTTGCGCGAGTTTCAGTTAACGTTGCGTGTTTACGTAGTAGCTTCGTGGAGCAAAGTCGTTCGTTTCCATGATTGGCGCCAAATTGTGCTCCGCATGGGATCTTCTACGTTCACCAATTATCTTCTTTGTTGTTCACAGCTACGGTGGATGGGGATGTCGGTCGTGGAGAACTATGACCTCCAAGAGTCGATTGCAACCAAGGGCGCATAATCGCGACGTAGGTAGAGTTTTTTTCGACTTCATTACGCCCACTTACGGCCTCACGGCAGTTTATAAGGCCCCGAAAACTAAGGGGTAATTGCAGAATTGATCAAATTTAGTTCTTTGCGAAAGGCAGTATTTGACTCGAAAAACTTTTGCATATTTTTGTAGACAATAAAAAAATTTCATTTGTAGCACCTTTCCCTACGCATTGGTAGTTGCAATGTTTCTTGTTCTTCTTTTCAATGCTTCAATTTTGCACTTGAAACTTTTGCGGGAGGATGACGTATAAGTGCGAATTCGAACAAGGTGAATGATTCATTCGTTATTTTTTGCACTATGACGCATGGCGTTATGGAGTTGAAGGACCTTTCTTTCAAAGCTTTGTTTCGCTTGCTCCAGTTGTCCACTTTCGCTGTGGATATAAGTGTCCGACTGGGTTCAACCAAATCACAGAGTATGATTTACCTAAGATACTCACATACCAAGAGGGAAATGCCTTATTGTGGGTAGTGGTTTCGGTGTGGGAATACGTGCTTATCCGGTGGAAATTCACTCCTTTTGCAAAGATTTACTAACGTATGGCAACCGCCCCTCATCTCCAGTGACATTCCATGGCAAAAGCAGAATTCTGCCATAACCCGAGACAGTAGACGAGCGAATTGCACGTCGTTAAGTGAGCGCCACTTTGGAGAATTCATGAGGGAACGTTAATTCTTTGCTTGTCCACTTCTCCTGTTGTCGAAGATAAGCCTCTGCTGTAAGCAGTGGAGAGCCGACCTTGATTTCGTTTTCCCCGTTATATTAAGAGGATCAAATTTCGCCATCAACCTCAGGATATCATCGCCTAATTCTTGTTCTAGGCCATTCCGTTCAACACCTTCGAGCGCCGAATTGCCTCTTTCAAACTGCTTAAAACATCTACGACTTGCTGACTTTGAAAATATTGACAGAGGCAAGGATGCCTGAAATCTTTTATCGAACAGAGATTAGATATAATGATGAAAATCTCTTCCTCCTTCTTCGCTTGTTGGCCTTGACACCTCCCGTATTGGGAAGGAGGAAATCCACTCTCTGGCATGAAGAATATGACCACAGCATCTTCTGATAATCTTCAAAATTTTGCCACATCACGGAAGATTTGAACAATTGAGGAAACCAAACAAAGTGAGGATCAGGAGAGTGAGGAGATTGATGGGTGCAATCGGAGCCACCACGAAGCCCCAAGACATGCTCGTTGCTCTTCTTGTCCCCCCCTCCTAATTGGCCTTACATTCAGCCTCGTACAATCATGAGTCGGATGAGGTCCTCCACACTGCTACTGCTTAGACGACTGTTAAATTTGTTGTCATGCGTGGTAAAGAATTACAATCTACCTAATTGGAGTAATCACAGGCAGATCCTCACTGTCAACAGAGTCAGTGTCACTGTGTGTAGTGAGAGACCAGGAGTCCTCAAAGTTCTCTACTTTCTTTCCGCACACCTTTTCCTCTTCCATCCAGTCGCCGGGGTAGACTGCGATTGAGGATGAGATTTCCACGCTCTTCCTGTCGATCGCAAACACTGGTGACTCTACTCTGCCACGGATATGTGTTGGTGTTGGATATCACCTCTTTTTTAGGTGCTTCGACAAACGTTGCGCAGTCCCCGACATCTTCGAATTACAAAATTATGCTCTAGGGGTACTCGTCGAAAGTCGACTCTGGTGAGTTTGGCCTCGCCTCTCTCGGTTCACTCGAACATAATGTCGGCTAAACTCCTTTTGCCATCGTCCGCGTCGCTGATTCTTGTTCGACCTTCAGAGCCTATTTTACAGAGACTCGTATTTATCCCACTAGTGCAGGAATGTTGTCGCATAGTTTGCTTTAGGACTGGGCGTGCGAATGGCTGAGTGGAGGAGTTCATGAGACGGACAATTTCTACTCCAGCGAGGGATGGAATCCGTAGAGTGAGGGGGTTGCGTTGCGTGATTGAGTAGTACAGGCTGTTGCCATTGCAGTTACCACAGTGTCGGTCGGCATTTGTGTTCAGAAAAATTGGGGGGTGGTGCTCGTACTCGCACTCGCATTCATACTGGCCCAACCTCGAGCGTCAGTGACAACCTGGTGCCCTCGGTGAGAATGTGTGCGCGCAGGCGATCCGCTTGAGCAAAGTGTCTGCAGTAGGTGATGCCTTCTTCCATGTGCACCAGTGGCGAAGGCTCTGCCCTCCTGATGTGTGCCCATCTACGGGCCGGTAAAATGTAATATTCTTTTTCTTCAGTTCTAAGTCACCACCAAGTATTTCAGCCGTCTCTACATTTGAATAGAAATTCGCAGATTTGTCCGAATCGTTAGGTCGCGGTTGAGTTCTCGTGTGATTCACTTTCCCATGTCTATCACGATGTTTTATGAGTGGAATAGTTTGTCTTTGAACAACAGATCATCCATCTGTTCTTTTTACACTTCTGAATGTAACAGTTAGGGGCTAATGTCAATGTGACCTTTTAAGCGAATTGGTTCCCATCGAATCTCTTCCGCCCGTCACCAGTCCACCAACCCTCCAAGAGCGCCAGTCTAGTGGAGGGGATGCGGTAATGAAGGCAGTCTTCTGCGCTTCATCACCAATATAGTCGTGGTGAATTCCATTCGGCGACGAATCGAGGAATGCAGGATCCAATAAACCTCCGTCTTGAAGATCTTATCCGTCTGTTTGATATTTTAATCTGTTGCCTTCGATTCAAACACTTGTGCCCGGTAAAGGGAAAAAGCCTCTATTTTACTACCGTTATGAGTATTGTCACCAGAATCGCATTTGCCTAGTGACACCCTGCCCTTTTGATAACCACATATTAATTGTATTTTGTGAATGATAGAGCTTTGTGTTAACACTTGGGTATCCTCATTTCTTATCTGCTTTAACGTGAAGAAGTCGGGTCAACCCTGAGGCAGAGGGTGATACGCTACGATTTCTAACTGCCAAGACGCATGTCTTAATGAGGTGTTTGGTGCCTGTTCATTGTCCACTCTTGTTATCAAACTCCTTGTCCGGGAAACGCCTTGGTAGGGTGCCAAGGGAGAGATGTTGTGATGTATTGCGGCGAAATGGATTGCAGATACAGACTGAAACGGCCGAGAGGGCACGAGTTGAAAATTGATCGGAACACCTTGGGGAAACACTGAAGGCGTGTTGGCCTGCAGCCATAGGGTATCATTGTTATGGAATCAGTGAAGTTCCCGTCCCAAAAGTCACTTTCACATATAATGCCGTTTTAATCAGCCTTCCGGTTGTATTAAACCCCTTTCAATGAGACAGAGTAGGCAAATCGAAACGCAGCCGAAATTTGTACCCATGTTCCCCTTTACAATCAGTTGGTACGGTATCTGTCAAGGAATTGTAAATTGAGTTCATACAGCCAATCTGGGTTGTAAATTCTATTTTTCGCACCAGTGAGGAGAAGAAGTGTGGAAGTCAACACGAGAAGAAGGATATTTCTTTCGACAGTAGGGAAAAAGGAAAATCGGAATGCTAAAACATTGAGAGGAGAAGTTCGGGTTGCGTAAGTTGTAGTAATAGAATAAGAATGGCGACGTCACCGCACCATTGCCCTTCCGCGATACACCCTCGTGGGGTATATTTGAAGTGGAGGAGATGTGAGAGTCATCGCTTCTATCCATATGGCCGTACACGCTATCGCACAACCTTAGCATTTGCTCAATTCACGGGGGCACACGGAGCAGTTGAGTGAAATGAGGAGGAGTACAGAAAGCTTTAGGTAAAGAGATGAGAGTCACAACCGTCATACGGTAGCAAAGAAAAAAGAGGGAAAGAAATGATTCGCTTACATTGAAGATAAGAGCAATTTCGATTACATGCCTCTAAATGTAACTTTACGGAGAATTGCTCTCAATAAATAAATCTGGGTATCCAAATGCTTAATTAATTGGTATTTGATAGCAAACGTTGGACCGTCAGAGAGCTATCTAGGTGGCGAGACACTACCTTTGTCTCGATTACTTGGTCTGCCCTCATCCTATTCTCGCAATATCATTGGTGCTCCTCCGATGGGATGCTTTCGAGTGTCCATTGAGTCTGCGCCCATGCTACTTGACCCAGGTTCCATTGTACGGCAAAGTATGTGGTTATTTTGCGTTGATTGCGTTCTCTTTGCCGTTCACTGTGCACTTTATCACTGAGTCGAGTGGTTGTGTGTTACAGTGCACAGAGGCAGATGTTCTCATCGCTGTCAACTGGTATGGCTCGGAGGATGACGTATCTGCAAGAACCGATCACTGCTGGCTAGAAATTGGAAGATTTATACTATCCTAAACAAAGGTTGTCAGTTCGGTTCTATCACCTGTCTATCATTTTTGCATAACAAGTGTCTACCATAAGACGAGGATTGTATAAGTGGAGGGGCGAGGTGTGGGCATGGCGTTGTGGTGGTGTGAGCGTGTAGGCCAATGTATGTTGGTAGCAAAATTGTGGCGTATTGACATGGAGCAAGGCAACTTGATAACGAAAAGAATGCAATCGCAACCACTTAGTTGCAATGGAAACGGTTGAAGCCATTGCACCAATCAAGTGGACTTGTGCTTTGCTTTGGCGGATCCTCTCCTCCTCCGGGCGGTAAGCGTTACTCTCTGCCACGCCGCGGTCCACCACAAAACAGAGGGGAAGGGAAGTGCTGGGGTGGTCGACTACTTGGGTCTGTATTGACAGCACCTACTAGTGCTGGTGGGTCGGTGAAACGTTGGGCGCATCCGAGGAGACTGCTCCAGCGAGGACCTAATTCCACGCAATTGACACACACATGCGAGCGGAGAAGTGATGTGGCAAGTGGATGGAAGTAGAGAGAGATGGAGGGATGGAGGTTGCAAGTGTAAGAAATCATGTCGTGTTAAGGTGGCTGAAGCGGTTTGTTACTTGGCAACTGACTGCTTGGGTCGAGATCTTCGTGGCCCTGATGGGGCAATCGGAGTGAATCACCGGTAGTGGAATGTTTTGGATGTCGCACGCAGTTTCGTGAGCTTCGTGTCTGCGAGTGGTAGGCACCTGACTAACTGCACCTGATTGGCAGTGCTGAATCAAGGGACTGGGCGGAGGCAGGAGGTGACAATCGCTACATCGAGTCGAGTTGGACGGAAGCGATGGAGAGGGTCTGTGCTCAAAATCGCGTCGGAAGGTGGAGCAGATTTCAAGGCCGCTGGTTGAGGGGATGATGTGAGAGAAGCGTAATAGTAGGTGCAAATGCTGGAGTGGAAGGGAGACCCTTCAAAACCTCCGATTGAATGGGAAGCGACTGAGAGTTGTTGGAAAGAAGGCTATCTAATCTCCTTCCCTCTTTTCAGTAATGCCGACCATGCTGCACGGAGATTGGCCAGACGACGAGCCGACCTGACCTCACCCAACCCAACCAAACCCTACCCCATCCGACACGCGGTACCACATATCCACGGAATGTGCAATCCAGGTGGAGAACACTTGAAACTACCCATAGTCAATGTATGCGCCTATGTAAGAACTGCGTCATTGGCGCATGACTGCTGCCAAAATGATGTTGTCTAGCGTAGAGAGGTTCGAAATCGCCCTCCTTGGCTTTTTCATCTTCCATATTTTTATGCTGCCCCACTGGTTCTCGTTCAACTTGAGTACGTGGTGCCTAGTGTGGACCGCGGTCACCTTAACGGAGTACCTACTGCGAGGTAAGAAGCTTTGCTGCGGTGGAGGTGCAGAAACCACTTTTCACATCCTCCTCCTCCTTCTCTTCATCGTTGTCCTCCTCGTCGTCGTCGTCGATGTTAATAGACTTTGTTTTGCAGGTGGATCAGGCTCTGCGTCAGAGTGAAAGGCCTCGCCTTAGGGTAGGCAGGAATATGAGGCAGTGGTCGGTAATGGCAGCAAGAAGATGGATGAGGCGGAGTCGGAGCGGTGGGCAAATTTCTCGTTATCATTAATTGCAATATCAGGGCTAGAGTCGGATAAGGAGGACGACGAGAAGGAGGAAGGGGATTCTACAAGCCGGGATTTTCCGTCACTCGTGGGCGAGGTGGCCACTCCCTCCCTGGATGCCCGTGTGAGTAACAGACAAACTTCTCAGGCTCGAATTGCATTTCTTCTCTCCTCTTGCCTCCTCCTCGCCACTCCTGGTGACTCCTTGCCTCCTGTAGTCTGCATTGTAGAAACGCATAACTTTCCGTCTCCTGTGCTTATTTTGCTATGAGTTACCCAGCAAATGTGTGCGGGAGAGTGGAAAGTAACGCAGGACGAGGAAGAAAAGAAGAAAAAAACGAACAAAGTTATGTCCATACTCTCTTTCTCTCTTCACCCCCTGCTCCATCACTTCCTCGCCTCCTTTCCCTTTCCCCGAGAGTTATCTGTATTAGGATATACGGTAAGTGTGATATACGTAGCCTGAGCCTAGTTGCAAGTATTTGTGCTCTCCTTCGGCTTCTGTCTGCCACACATGACATTTTGGTGCTTGGCCTGATAGTCATAAGTGAGAGAAGGGGACCGGGGTACAGGAAATGAGCACGGAGTGCGCAATTGGAGGCAATATTGCGATGCGGGAGTGCGGACCTGGGGCTTGGTGGCTTGTAGAGGGGAAAAGTTGGAGTGAGTGGAACAAAAGTTGTGCTGAAAGGCGCCGTTATGAGACGAGAGAGGAGAGGGGAGAGGAGAGGAAGAGCAGAGGTGTGAAAACTGTGGCACGGGGAGGTGGCAGAGGAGGCTGGCTGATGTCAATAGGAGTATTGTCTTCCCAGCTCCAGAAGCGTGATGAAATGGTCCCCTGAGAGGGGAAATGGCGTCCTGCGCTCATGTAGACAGAACTTGAGAGAGGCAGAGTGCATGGGGTGTGCCACCATTACCAGTGGCCAGATGACTTTTTGAACGATGCTGTGATCCAAATAGCCTTCGTTAACACTCTCCCCAACTTCACTCGTCGCCACGAGCTGCCGAGTCTACTTGCCTGCATCGGACCATTGCTAAAATTCCCCTTCTCAGTGGTCTTTCCTTGTCCGGCCTGTTCGGACTTGTGGTTATCAGGACAGGGAGCAGAAGGCATGCGTGCCAGACAGAAGACGAAGAGAGCAACATATGCTCACAATTATGGTGAGGGTTGACATGGGGGAGAAGAAAAGGGCGGGCAAGGAAGCAGGGGATCAGGGAGAGTGCAGGGATCGAGAGTGGCATCCACCAGACACCGCCGGAGGACCGAGGCGTCGTGAGGATGGCCGACTGTTAGCAGGCGGTCAGACGTCTCAAGGCGGAGTGACGTTGTTCCAGCATCACTATGTCGGCGGAGATGGTGGACGAACCTACGCATCGGCCGCACTTTCAGGCTTTTGTTTCGAGTCTTGCTGTTCACCGCCAATCCGCCCAATTTCCCAATGCTTCCTCACATCCTCAACGTCCGCTTTCGCCAGTCGCACCATTGCCAAGTGAGGGTAACACCAACACAAGCGTTCGTGTGAAGAAACGGGGCTTTGGTGAGGCGACGTGATTTGACGTGAACATGTCACGCTACCACGGTGAATGGGTCAAGTTAAGAGATCCCACTTACTCTTTCCCTACACTCCACTCTTCTTCAGCTCAAGTCCTCATTTTTTTCTCTGCGCAATACCAAATAGTATAGGATCCCTTGATAGCTAAAAGAATTATTTTACACAAAT
Source organism: Dipylidium caninum (assembly GCA_017562135.1). Lineage (NCBI taxonomy): Eukaryota > Metazoa > Platyhelminthes > Cestoda > Cyclophyllidea > Dipylidiidae > Dipylidium > Dipylidium caninum. The sequence goes on from QEYB01000550.1 coordinate 22,160, forward strand.
GTGTACTAAATGGAATATTATGACTTCCTCGCTAGTCGCCGCTTAAAATAACTTTCCAGCATCTTGTCCTGCATTCAAGGCTACGAAACCTGAGTAAAGTGGTCTTTTTACTTGGCAACTTATTAAAATATGCCATGAAGCGGACACTCAGAGTAGGAGGAGAGGATTGGCTCACAATATGTGCTTAAGTTGGAGGAAAGGAGATGTGGGAAGAAGAACGCTTCGGTGAATACGAGTGATGTTGGGTCGATTACTCCAAATGGCTCGATTTTGCTACAATTTGACGCATTTTCCCCTATAAGACTTCACAATGAACGACGTCTGCCTGAGAAATATTAGACGTATTCTTGGTGGATGATCTTTCCGAGAAGAAGCGACTGCACTTGGTTGGAACTTCTCGCTCTCCATACACCGTCTCTCGGACAAGCTGTAGGGCTGTAATCTTCTCACCCTCTTCTCAGGCCGCAGTTCTGCGGCGATGAGAACGGTGCTGGTGGCATTTACATGCAAATGGTTACTCTAATTGCAGGCAAATTCTCTGCTACCAGCCTACTCTTGGAGGTAGGCGGCCACAATTGGCCACTCTTCGTTCTCCCTTAAATTGTGTTACAATGTGCACCACTGGCGAGTTACAACTAGCTTGTTCATATATTTGCCACCAGCAGCAAAAGAAAATGGCAGGCGGAAAGGGAGAAAGGCAGGAGATATAGGCGACAGATTTTGCAGTAAGGTGGGTATATGGAGTAATTATTACAGCAAGTGAAAAGTGGGGAAAGGCGAAAGACACGTGACGGTGGTCAAATATATGAGTGAGAAGAATGTAGAAGATGGGGAGGAGTAGGCGTCTGAGGTGGAGGGTGGGAGGCCAAGACACTCACATGGAGATGATGTTGGGAATATTAGTGGCGGTTATGCCCGTTTCTTCTTACTATCAGACCAAACTACGAAGAGAAAAGATCACTGTGTGGTGCAATCTCACAGCATATGCATTGCGAAAGTAACTGTTGGTAGCGAAGAGACCCTGGGAAAAACCTTCATTTACGCAATTATCGCCGCAACCTACCTATGTACTCAGTTAATTCCAATGACAACATGATCCACTACGCCCATAGGGCAATTCGCCCTCTCAGACGTCTATAAAAATATATAATAAACGTACTTGGAGGCACACTTTACTTGTAGAAGAAAAGTGAATTTAGCAAAATGGTCTACAAAAGGCTAACTACGCTGTCCAATGCGTAGGTGAGCAACAAGGCGTGAGTGGACGAGGGGTAGAGAGCTGCGAAAGAATTCATCTCCTGCGCACTCGTGAGGTCGTAATGACTTTTGATGGTGTAGGTAAGAAGTTCTCACACCACATGCTGAAGTAGACGTGATGGCCTCGTTGAACGTGGCATTGTTTTGCATCACCTCATACGCTAATCTAAACTTGACCAACGCACAAAGGACTGCCTTCAGTCGCTTCCACGTACGCCTGTCTTTCCCCATCAGGAGGGGCTCGGGGTGACGAAGCAGATTACTCTTCAACCCCAACCATTAAGCCTGGCGATGCTGCCCTTGTTTCCCCCCCCCTCCGCCGCCCCTTTAATAGTTGAGCCATTCACATCGACAATTGACTCACTTGCTACCACCGGAAGAAGGAGACGTCACGGATGAGAGCCCAATAATGAGAGGAGTCACTTGTGTAATCCGATTTACTGAATCCCCAATGGTTGGTCTTTCACCTTTAATTAGGTGCCACAGATAGATTTCTTCGTCTTTTGCCTAATGCTTTTGCGTCTAAACCCTATTCGGTAGTGCTGGACTCAATTTCTCATGATCTGACTAATATCCTCGTCGGTGTCATCAAAGATGGTCTGTTTGACACGATTCTAGGTGCAGCAAACCCGAACCTTGCCGTGGCTGAGGCAGAGGAGACAGTTTAACCCGCGTTAAATATGCCTCAATTCGAAGACCACCACCACCACCACCACTGGGAAAGACGTCCAATTCAGCTCATTCCAGCAAACAAGCTGTCAAAGCAGTAGACTGTCTACTTGTGAGGGACTATTCTCCCAATGCCCCCAAAATAGTCCAATGAAGTGGTGTGGAAATTTAGCAAATTAGTAATTATTTTGCCATATAAATCTCTTTGTTCCTGACTCAATTAATCTGCTATTCTGATCCGCAGAGAAGTCATTAGTGCCTTGTCATCGCCAATCCTCTTCCATCCCTTCCTCTCTCTATACTCAGGTGACCAGACGGCAGCTCCGACAAGTGAAACTTTTTTCGCCTATTCGTGCCAACGTGACCTGAACAATGACAGAGTTGTTAGTCGAGAATCACACGACATCAATCAATTTTCCCAACTTGTTCGCATTTTCAAATGGCCTCGGCGAATATCTCAACTGCTGACTTCTCGACATGTTGACTTCGTACGCGTTTCTGCGAGTTGCTGCGCAATTGCTCCTAGCATTCCTCACCACCCTGACCCCACTGGTTGACCCATTATTCTGCATGGGCGCATCTCTGCCGTCGACTTCTCCACTTGCCTCAGCGCAGAAGCCAATCCTACTGCAGCACCAACTTAATGCGGAAGAAGTGACCCATGAGTTCGCATCCCTCCATTTAGTCCTAGAGCCTAACCCCACCTGACTCCCTTTGCCAAGTCGTCGTTGTGATTTGGAGATGACACACTTCTCCCCATGAGATGGACAGAAGGGCGAGGGCATGGAAGGGGGCGAGAGTATGGAATGGGGAGTCGGCCTGTAGGATGCATGCCGCATTTAAGCCTTTAGTTTCTTCCCTGACATTTGTCTTACCTGAACAGAAGTAACGGATAGGCTTGATATCAATCCTCCTAGGTTAACTGATTGGCTTCGTTGTCTATTGTCCAATCATTGGTAGGACCATGGCCGGAAGAAGAGCCAAACACACACTGCCACACGACGGAGGATGTATGAAATGAACTTATTTGCTTTACCACCTTCTATTATCCCAGTCTTTACAGCAGCAACCGCAGAGTAGCAAGCAGGAACGGACAAGATGCGGGATCTCATATTGGATGGGATCGAGAAGGAAACGGAATTGGAAATGGAAGTTGAGGGATGGTCGGAAGAGGAGGTGGACTCAGACGTGAAAGCGGAGGCGGGGACGGGAACGAGAAGCTAGACGTAGAGGAAGGAGGAAGACAAGTGGAGGAGAGGAAGAGGCAGAAGGAGAATAAGCATGAAAGAAGTGTTGACGGTGGTAGAATGTGAAAAGAAAACGGAATTGAATATACCTAATAAAATGAAACAGAAGTAGGAGAAGGAGAGGAGGAATTACAATTAAGAGCAGTGCTATGGGAAGAGGATTTTGAGGAATAGAACTGTGAGTCCGCTGAAGATGATATAGAGAAGGGCCCAGTCAAATCCATAACAATGTCAGCCCACACATTATCTAGAGGCAAAACGGCGATCTTGCGATGAGCAAATGCCCACCCTGCCTTGAATGTGTCGAAGAGGATCACATTAGCAGAAGTCGCCATGTGGATCGCTTTCTTTCCTACCCTTCATCCCAGTAGCCTCATCATTTGGTAGATGTCACTAAACGAATGATGTACAGCGACTTTGCCTTCGGACCATAGTCTCTTCTCTCCCATTCTCCTCACTCTGAAAGAGGAAACAAATATGTTTTGGTGATAAAGACTATTTAAAGGTTTTGGATGAAGCAGATGCCATCGCACCAGTCGCGCATGATCTCCACAACAACCATTGCACATCAACAAAAATATCAGGCGATGATCAGCTTGGTGACCCCCCTAAACAGGAGACCCCGACGACTACTATTAATACTCCAATAAGCAGCCTAACGCACTACTCACACTTCAGGTGTTGCCCTGCACATCATCGCAACAGTTGCCGCACTAGGGCCAAGCCCTCACCTACTGCAGCTGGCTGACGCAATTCTACTAGGGCTATGAGTGAGGGGGCAGAGAGACACGAGTTCCTTGTCTTGATGCCCACTTGTCTGACTCAGTTCGCCTTCCTTATCTTAATGAGTTTTGACAATTAATTGTTTTACGAAGGAGGGTATACTTTGACGATAGTTGGCAGCAGAGATGGTGTGTTAGCAAGGTTGATGGCGATAAGTGTTCATCTCAATGTATGTACTTGGGTTGGTAAAGTGAAAGCGTACAATTCCATGCATGCCCACATGTTTGCTGAAAGTTTTATTCATTTTTTTGCGTAACATTGTTTGAGTTGCGAAGAAATGGCCTTGGACTATGAATAATTCTCACACTTTCATCGATATGGAGAAGGTTTTTCGGTGTAGGCAAGCATTTATGTGTGAGTTGCGCCGAAGCTTGGTGACTTCCCTTGGTGTGTTACTCCACTGTTGTGCCAATCACAGAAGACAGAGGGGTATGGGTGGAAAGGAGGGAAGAATGGATGGTGGATGGAGGAGGGTTCGGTTAGGTTTATAAAAGCATTCCCTAGTGTTGTGAATAGGACAAATAGAGAATCCTCGGCAGAAAAGTTGTTTTTTTAGTTAAGTGACCCATGATTGCACGATAAATTCTCACCTCTCAGATTATATTTTGATATCCTCAAAAAAGAAAAGAGGCGTCTCTACAAAGGCCTGTCAGACAAATTCCGATAGTGAATCCACATGGGTTCCGTCTCCTCTCCATCCTTGTCGATGATCAAGCCGATCGGTTGCTCCACGTTCCCCGATTTTGCTGCCGGTCCGGTTGTGAAGACGGGGGCCAAGACTATCTACGTCTTCCTTAATGGAAAGGCGAAAAGCTATGATCATTAATGATAAAATTACAAGTGAACAATTAATTGAATGACTGATTCCCTATCAGCATAATCAAAATTCCATCCCAGGCGCGAAATAGAGAACCAAGTACATTTTGAATTGGGGAAAAAAGGATAAATGCCACTTTTGTCTATCAGCGTCCGATGAGTCATGCGTGTACCATTGAGAGTCGCAATTCCCACCAAAACAGAAGACTCTGCGCCTCCCATCTCCACTATCCACCACATTCATACTTTAATCCCCTCAATTATTTCAACTGTCTCCGTGATGTGTGCGTTAAGAAACAAAATGTAAGGTTAAAGGGGTTTAAATCGGAAAGGTGGAAATGGTTATGCGGGAAGGCGTAGGCGAGTATGCTGCTTAATTGGCGAGGTGGTGCGGTCACCGATGTAGGGAGTTGACTGAGTCGGTTGGCTAGTTCTTCCTCCTTCTGTTCTTGGCCATGCGTCCTCTAGGAGACTGCCTTCCTTGTCAGGGTGAATGTTTTATTTTAGGGAAAAATGTCGGCAACTCCTTCGTCCCCGCATTATCAGACTGTAAAAGCTTCTGTACGCAGCTATGACTATCTCGGAACTGGAGGCCACACCCTACGGCGGTTCTTCAGCCTACTCATTTGAAATGGTGAGTTTTCACTCGCACGAAGGCTCTTTGTCCTACCGACTGGCATAATTGATGAGAGTCACTTCCGCCGCAGCAATCAAGGCAACTGGTGTATTTTGAACAATGTAAAGAATACCTACATACAAGTGTTGTGAAGTAAATAAATTTTTTAATCTAAGTACTGTCTCAGCCCCAATGTCATTCTACGTCCTTTTTATATGGAATAAGTGATGTCTATTCGCCGAAATTCGTTCTTGTTCGCCTCAATCTTAGACAGAAAACCTCCAAGATCCGTCAACAACCTGCGAAACAGTAATTACCCCTTGAATCATGTCTTAAATGGAAAAGGATGTTGACAATTAAGTGCTTGGTAAAATATATGGGTCTTTCAGTCGGCACTGAGTGAAGTGACCTCCATGTCTTCCTAAACCGTCTTTCCTAGGCTGTCAAGCTGGAGATTGTTGGAGGCCAGGGAAAGGACTGAGGCATCCATGTGGACGTCTTCTCGAAATGCATGTCCTACTCGGCAATAGAAACTCAGTGCAGGGTGATTTGAATTGCTGGGCTGATAGAATTGGTCAGGTCCACCAAGGTCCCCGAGTTTGACCACCCTCGGAGAATTGGTCATTCATCTGGTCTGAAGACACGGCCGCCTCGTCACCTCTCGAAGTTGCATTCATGGAATGATGTTATGCCGCACAGCAGATGAGACAAGACAAAGCGCACTGAGGAGTCTGCAGTCGAATGGAATTCACCTTCGAGGTGGCGGGTGAAATGTTCCCCTTAAAGAAGATTAAGCAATCATGTGCACAGTGAGACGATTGGTGCAGCCTCAGAGTGTATTAATGAGCTGCTCTTGGAGTGCACGCCTCGTTGTGTTACCTTTTTACATTCCTTCCATACTGTCAACTAGTTGTTAAATGAAACGGAGAGGAGCGCCACTTTCATTCCGTTTGAGTTCTTTTCCGTAAAATGAAGATGTAAAAGTGAAGAGGAGACAGAAGCGCTCGCAATGTTCATATTATCGGGCTCCTCTGTTGCCCCAAAACGCTCGCCATTCTACTTCCAGCGGTTGTGCAGGACGCAATGAAATTTCCCCACCATCATACAGTCGGCGGCGAGGAATAATGGAAAGAGGGCCACCGCTAGACGAAGGACTACATCGTCAGACTCGAATTCTTTGGTGCTATCAGGGAGAGAGTCTCTGAAATTTATAAATCTGCATCCCTCTCATGTGAGCTTTGACCGTCAAGGAAAGTGTAGCCTTCGGCGGACGTATTAAGGATTACAAATCCCCTTGAGGAAAGACTTGTGTTTGTTCGGAAAACACTACTCTAATTTGTTAGTGGTGGATACAAAAGTTGATTGCTCTCATTTACTTCCCTACAGACCTAGGCAAAATTTAAAACATTCCTGTGCGCGACCGTGCCTTTATGCCAGTTGTTCTCGGTTCTGACGTGGATATTTTTCAGGAGTTGTATTTATTGAAATGAAATTTTCACGTTGAAGCTATTTAATCCGTTCATTTTTTACGTGTATCCCATAGCCATTTTTTTCTTTTCTCTTACATTGCCTCACGTCCAAGCGTCTCCTCTGCAGGGACAGTTATTCTTTGGGGCGGAATGTGGACGAGGAGGAAATTTTGCCATCTCAGCCTACTAGGAAAAGCACAAACCTTATGAGTTTCACTCACGGTGCCTGCGGTCGCCGATTCCACGAGTGAACATGTCTTCTCCCCTATTCCCGGGAATTTGCTCAACTACGTACGTTTTGTGCAAGCGCATGATCTCGGTTTTGGCCTCGCCTCATGATCACGCCGAGCGTGATTCGGGATTGCCTGTTCGAACGGTGACATGAGTGCAGTCACTTGCCACCTCCACATGCCAGCCTATTTAGCGTAGATTCGGCTTCGGGTATCACCGCCAATCCCCTCTTCTCTGGAACTGTGAGATCGTCGTGGCATCCGAGGAGCTAACAGCGCCATCCGCCGTGCTGCGGACTATGGAAACGATTCTGTGTGTGGAGGGTTGAGTACCCTCATCGCGACGCCTAAAATTACCTTGCCCCTTTGAACAGAAGGCCATTGTTTTTCTCCTAGGTCAACTTTACTTGTGAACAAGAATGGGAGCTGATTGACGCTCTGCGCAACGGAAGGGAGCTGAGCACGTGGAGCGGGGAGCAGGTTTACAAGTAGTGAGGAGGCCTCGATTACCCCGCCTTCATTGCTCATAACATCACTAGACACGCTCTGCAGGCATCTATTACGCCTAGGGAGGGAATCAGAACAAAGCAGAATCATTTCTGTAGATTCCTACACTTTCGTACCTGGACCGGGGGCATAAAGTTGGGAATGTTTGAGTTGGGAGTTCTCTTTGGCAGCTGATCCCTCGACTCACTCACATCCTCCTCTTCTTCTTCATCCTCCTCCTCGCACTCCACCTTATCATCATCCTCTGTCTCGTTATCCTCCTCCTTCTCTATTTGATGGAGTGACGCGGCCCTGGCCGTGAAGACCACAAGGGTCAGAAGACAGAGGAAAGATAGCCGGGAGGTCATTGCCCTCGAGTCTGGAGAAGACAATCGCAAATTAAGACATCTCTTAGAAGCACAGTAGTGAGACCTCATGGGTATTCGAGTATCCTGAGAAAAATCTGCAAGATTCAGTGACCTACAGAAGTATCTTAGATCACACCAAGTTGCCTCGAAGACGTCCTTTTAGTACATAAAACTTACCGGTCAGGTGGCCATACTGTCAACGTTGTCAACATTGGTCGAATCAAAGAGTTGTTACAATGCGGTTCGCACTGATGACAGGCCATATATCATCCACGTACTCAAAAGTTCGTCTCATTATATTTCTGCAACTTGTCTACTGAAATATTTAACTAATTAGGCCGTTCGTAGACAAGATGGACTTCGTATCCGGTATTATTTATGGAGACGGTGTTGCAGCGATTGGCGTTCAATGAAAGCGATGAGGCAGTCTTCCTAGCTGCCTTGGCAACCGCCATTATGGCACTCATGTGACAGGTTAAATAAGAAGATTTGTGGCTTAAGTCAGGATGAAAATGAAGGTGGGTTTATGCGTTTCATCAGCCTGTCGCGCCTATGTCGCAGCGGAAGGGCATGCTCTTCCGTTGTCAACTCTTTCTTCCATATGTTCGTCGAGAGAGTGGACGAAACCACGTACACTAACAGTCCTCAAGGCCTGGCAAGATTTTCGTCCCACGTCGTCAGCCCTCAGTAATTTCGGAAGGACCAATCTCAATGTCATACAAGGTTTTTACTGGACATTATCAACAAAGTACCACTCAACATTACTGCGCCTACCACGTTTACTTATTGGAAGATGCGCCAGAAAGTGATACAAACCAATGGCGCACGAAAAATCTGCTGAACCGGCGCTTACTCGTCCCCTCGTCACGAAGTGAATTGACGGGGCGTGAGGTTTGAGTCTGCTTGGTTATACCCCCTTTAGCTATGAGCAACCAGCCGGAATTTTTGGCGGCATTTGGCGGTTGTTTTATGTTACTCCTTTCCTATTGAGTAGCACACACTTCAAAACAAATGAGTTGACTTAGTGCTGCAGGCGCGAATCTATTTTTTGCGAAAAGAGGTAATGTACGAAATTGGAAATAGTGATTAATTTTCTTTTTGAAACCAAACGATTTGCAGCCAGTCCTGTAAACCTGATCAGTTCTTCAAAGCAGTGCGAATTTGGTGTCCCATATGACAGGAATGTCCCCTAAAGGAAACTATTAGACACTTCGATCTTTCATGTCAGATGAATAGCAATTAACCTCTCAGAGCTCTAATCGAGGGAACAGAGACCAACCACGAGGGGTCAACTCCTTCTCAAGCTTGAATGTTTGCCGGATAGCCCAGAGTGGGGTATGAAAGAGAGCGGAGAGCTGTTAGTTTTTCATACCATTCACACAAAAACGCAACCCTCCGTCTTCTCATCTGTTTCGCTGTGATAATGACGAATTAGGAGCCCTAGCTCAGGTAACTCACCCGCAGTACAAGGATTTTGAGATGGACGTGCTCTGAACCATGGCCCAGCATCCCATATCCAGAGAGATCTGTGCCGACAGACCACTGATGGCGCAAACTGCTAAGCTGTTGTCGGAGCCCCAGCGAGCTCATACATCCTTCTGTTTCAATTTAGGGTAGACCATGACACGTAGGTTTCATGACTACGGTTATTAAATTGCTTGCTCTAAAACTGACCAAATGTGTCACAATTGGGGGGCGTGGGGGGAGACAAGAATTTTGCCAGTGGTTGGCTTTGGGGCGTGGCCAACGGCGGGAGGAGGAGGTAGAGGAGGAGGTACCTCGAGGTAATTAACTGGAACGGAGTTACGAAGGTCTACGTGTCTGAAATGCGCCCGTTGTTACACTTTGTATCTATTGCGCGTCAACAGCCTGCCGCGCTACACTTATGCGCCTACCAGGCTAACTTGCTGGAAGATGGGTCTGCCAGCAATGGAAACGCATGAAACAAGGATTTCTATTGGACAGATGCTTAATCGGACCCTAGTCACAAAGTAAGTAGAAAGCTGGCAAAATATAAATCCGCATGATCTAGTTCCTTTGGGCAAAGTGTAACTATTAACGGCAGAGACGATATTTATCCTGACATTTACACAATCAGAAAAAGCTACTCATTCGCTACTCAGTAGCACAAATTATAAAGCAAGCAGGTCGAGTTCACAGTGTCGAAAGAATGTCCCCTGGCAAAAGGAGCTAATAGACGAAATAGGATATAGAGTCATTGGTTTTTAAACCCAAACCATTCGAAGAAAGTCCTGGAAATCCCATTAAGCCTTTAAAATTGGTGAGTATTTGGTGTGACATAGGACAAGAATCGCCCCAAAGCCTGGCTTACTACAACCATTTCAAACTATAGTTCCCGTTTCCACCCATTTCGACCAGTCTTCTGGCTAACGCCAGCTAACCTGTTTCCATCTATTGTCCAATGGGAACTTTACACCAGTTAACCACATAACTCTGCCTGGTAAATTGACCTTTACAATTATTTCTCTAGTCAAAATTTATGAAGTTTTACGCCCATGCTACCTTGCTCAATGTCACTCAGCGGCGTTGCTGAGATTATCAGAGACTAATCCACTCCGTCAAAGCCGTATGCGCATATCTCCTCAACACTCTTCCATTCCGCATGCTACTTGGTAACATGTCCGCTGGTAATCGTGGACGCCACTTGCACTTCACTGGTCTCCAATTCTTTTCTAACTAAGCGCAGGACAACATTTCTCTTCTCATATATGACTATTTCAACGGGCTACATTGCGAAAGATAACATCCTAATTAACGTCAGCCTTCCCTTAATACATATTAACCCACCTCTTACTCCCTCTCCTCTCATGGGAGTGCCTTCCAGCACAACTTTCACTTCACGCTTCCCAACTTTACTCCTCCGCAAGCCCGCAAGGCCGATTTTCTGAAGTCGGTTTACTTTTAAGTCTGACTGCTAGTCTCCAACCATGCGGTAACACTAACTCACTGTGTTGGTGTAATTCACCTTTTGTTCACTCTCATCGTGAAGGGTTTAGTTATATTTCCAAAAGCGTCCTCCATTATTCTGCATAGTGATGCCTCAGCTAGCAAAAGGCATTCGTAAATTAGGTGGTCCATGATTGTTTGATAAATTCTCATTTCTCAGTTTATATTCTGACAGCCACAAAAGAGAATAGAGGCGTCTCCGCAAAAGCCCGGCAGACAAATGCCGAGGGTGCATCCTTGTGCGCAAATTCGTGGGACCTGAGTTGGCCCTATTTTTGCCTACAAACTGCGGAATTCGACCAACAGGAGGGTATGCAAGACGGTCGAGGGTTTGCGGGCGGTTCAGTGACGTGAAAGAAGACGGGCTCATTTGCCTCTCCATTCTCCGCGATGGTCAAAGTGATCGGTTTCTCTACCGTCTCTGATTCTAGTGCCGGTCGGGTGGTAGAGACGAGTGCCACGCAGATCTACGTCTTATTCGTCGCAGTCATGATGTGTATTGCGATGGCAGCTGACCGTTCGGTAAGCCTTTTATTGATCGTTTCATCAGCAACGTTCTCTTGCAGCTCGTGTCCATTCAGGGGCCATATTAATAAGCACCCACTTTTTCGGATTTCATTTAATAGGCGCGTAACAGTACCTTGGTATCCATAATTCCCTTGAGGACTTTCAATGCCATATGGCTCCTGTGCGGAGCGAGAGACCCCGACACTAGGAGTGCATCAAAAGAAGTACCATTCCAAATCATCGCATGCAAACCACTCGAGAGTCTTCTCCGCTCTCCGCAGTGGCCGTGTGTGTTTCCAGCAGCACAATGTCCCTTTTGCAAAAGGAACGTCCCAGTGGAACTCAGGGCTCCTCCAACACCCCACGTCTTGCCACTTGGAGGCGAGTTTGCAGATCTGCAATGCGGTTGTGTCTCTACATTGATTTTACAGAATGAAATGTAAATACTGGCCGTCATGTGCTCATTCAGCACACTTAGGAGGCCAATATACTTCCTCCTTATTACCTGGAAATAGTTGACCAGATGGAAGCGCGAGGGCCAAAAACTGCCCACTTCTAATGATGCCAGGCCAAGTCCAAGAAAAAGTGAAGCCTATGTGGAAACACTGATTCTAAAAAGCCACTTACAATCCTTGAAGAAATAGAACTTGAGACAGTCCAGCAACCCATCTTAATCCGATTGATCATAGGTGAAGCACCTCGTCGAGGGTGTGAAAGTCCTCTCCTGAGTAAAGATTGTCCAAATTAAACATGGAACTCTTCTTACAAAAGCACATACTCCAGCATCAAATCCGGCCATTACCTGCTCATAGACCTTTTACAATTCGTCACGCTAATCACCACCGCCCAACAAAGAAGTCCTATGAGACGTAGGTGGCATATCTGCTTCCTTATCTGTGGGGCAAAATAATTCAGGGGACAAGTTCACTCACTCCCTTTCAAATAACCTTCCACTACGGTCCCACGCATTGTAACGTGTTACCTACAGAGGTGGTGAGGATCTATCAGCAAAAATCAGGCTTGATGATTACTAAGTAACAAGGTTAGGCAAATATCGTAGTCTTGGTTGATCAGTTGCATCTCCAACCGCCTAATCCACAACCATCCAATGCACTACCACCTCTGATCCACTAAACTATCGGAAAAAATTTCCTTCATTTCCTACTGCATCCATCCCTCCTTTCGGAGTAGGAAAATGGAGGCAACGGGCCTTCCACTGAATTGAGGATTCATGCCTTGAGGGTCTTTCATCACTCCACAGAGGCGTACGACTTTGCAGCTACACTGACTGCGGCAGCGCAGATCTTGGAGAGCTACAAAAGGACCTCACAACCTTTCAGAAGAAATAATCGGTCGAGATGATATATTCAAGCCTGTTGGGTGACGTTGATGGACATGATGTGAGTCGCCGTGTTCGCACAGTTGTTCCAACAGCTGGATGTCAAACTGAGTGGGCCATTCCAATATATCAACATGTCACTGATTGCCTACTTTCGCGTAATCAGCTCCCCTTCTTCTCTCTGCGTTTGATGTCCAAGGGTAATTGGGTCGCGTTGATAGGAGAGGTTGAAAGGAGTAACACAATGTCGGGGATCTCACGCATCTCATCCACAGTCCCTGGGATTCGAACGACAGCAGAGAGGCGAAGCAGAGATGGGGCGGAGGAGAGGGCAGGGAAACCAAGTGTTTCAATTTTCAATCTTACGAGCCAATGTGACACGCATGCCACCGGCGTGAGGGCTGCTAAGTGAATTGACGCACACCACACGTTCTGCGACCAAATAGTGCAAATGACGGTATGGAGAGTGAAGGATGGAGTGGGAAGGATGAAGTTGGGCAATCACCCTGTGAGATCGTCTCGCTGAGAATGTTGCATCGGTGTCCGTTTCCATCACTCCATTTTGAGAGTCGGGTGTTTCTTGTTGGACACAACAATTGACAGAAGAGGTTCTAGCGCCCGCATGATCAACGAATATGGATTTTTATCGAACAGAAACCCACTCATTTGGCAACGCTGACTCACGCAGCAAGTTGAACAATTATGAAGACCGCGTTAACCACGTCTCCATAATTTGTTATTCTCATGCCAATTGCTCGAAGCCTCCCTCGGACCAAGTATAGCGCTAGACAGTTTGCGCCACGTTTTCCCTCTCAGCGTGCCTTGTATGACACTAAGTCGAATATCTGGGCGTTACGGTTTAGTGAAAAAATTTCATTGCGCACATGTCGCTTGGGTTCAGGCCTGTAAGGCTGTTAAGTATTCAAAATCACCATAATTTCTAGCTTCTCTGGGTGTTAGCTGAAACGGTGAAGTGAAGCGACGACCGAAGAACACTTAGTCCGTCCGAGTTGTTGTTGAGCAAATAAGTATGGAATGGAAGATGAGGAAACGAAGGTGCACGTGCTGGTGATGGTGCTGGAAGCACACTCAATCAGTCTGAGTGGATCAAAAGACGTGGGCTAGATGGCTTTTTGACTCGCCGATCCGAGGTGCCCACATCCCGGTTCCAAGCACACACAGACTTCTCCCCTAAATTTTAGAAGCCAGTGTGGTACGCATGGCATGGACGTGAAGACAGGAGGTTGGACAGTCACTTCTAAGGTCAATTCGTGGTTTAAACTGCAGATGACGTGGCCTTCTGCTCAGGTTGCTTGTCTCCGTCGATATCGCAGTCTGCTGCTGAGTAGTCGGGTGCTGCCTGTCTCCTCCCACCTCCAACTTTGCACTGACCACTTAAAAAAAGTTGCGCCACCCGGTGCCTATACTCGAGGCTGCGAATTTGTGTATTTGGGCCGATACCAGGGCCGGACACGATGTGAGCGGCGAATACACAGGTCTGTTACATACGCATGTTCTTCTTCCCCTCTGATAGTGGTGCTCCATAAATATTCACTTCCCACCGGTTCGGCCTCCGCGGCACTCGGCAGCCTTCTCTGTAGTTTACCTCGTATGCTCTACATTATCGATGGTGAAGCTGATTATTGACTGGCATTTTTAAAACTATTCTTCTAACGATAGGCAATGCAGGTTCTTTCCGGAGCAAGACGGTGTCTCATGGTCGGCGCGAGGAAGCTGTCAGGTCTTCGTAGAAGAAGTGAATGGGTCTCCTGCGAAGGAGGAGGGCTTCTACCACTGATTTCGATAACCTCCTTAATCCTCATAACAGGTTGAAGAGCAAAATGCTTGGCATATCAGAAGTAAAAATTACAGAATTTGCACCTGGCGTTGTCACCACCCAGGAAACTACTGTGAAAACAGGAGAACACTGCCGAAAACGGATACCTCCCATATTCCCACAAAGGCCTCTTTGGGTATATCCAAACTGTGAATTGTACCATTTGACTAAGTGCTAATTTCACCTCCGAGAGGTCCGTTCAGGCGAGCGAAAGGACTGAGTGTAAAGCCACGCAAAGCCTAGAAATGGCGAGCTATGAAAGTTGCAGCAGGTGCGCCGGCACACAGTGCGTAGGATATGGAAGGCATCATGGAATACCGGAGGTGACATGACGAAAAAGTGCGCCCGCTTAACCGGAGTTGCTCAAAGCGCAGGGGCATAAGATCATGAAGATAAAAACGTGTGCTGCAGCAGTAGAACACGCAAACACTTTCAAAGCCAGCAAGACAACGACAATGGCGGCCAGGAAAGTGTGAGAAAAGAGTCAGAGGGGGAGGATTTGCGCGGAGACCAGTCTCTGCAAGAAAAGAGCTTGACCGGATCACGTCATCAAGAAACGTGCGTCAAAATTAAAGTTGTTTCATGGCAATCACGGTTTGCTAATCGCTAATGTTTAATGTGCCGCTGATCATCAATCTCGTTTAATCCCAAAAACGAGTTGACAACGCCACCTCTTTAATTGGCTTTCGATTTACTCGCTTCCCGAGTCGCCTCTGCTGCTTATGTCCACGCCGCTGCGAGAGGAGAGGATTGGAGCCGAATGGGGTGGAGCGGAGCGAAATGCATAGAGTGAGAGAGAGCAAGATATTATGCGCAAGGTGTCTGCATCTTTACCGAGGAGCAATTTCTGCAAGTGTGGTGTCTTCACATTTCCTCTCATCCTACAAAGCTCTCCTGAACCCGTTGCTCGTTCAATGATTCAAGTCACAACAAGGTGACTACGAACATTTCAGTAGGATACAACATCCTGTCTACCGTAGAGGCAGCAATGGTCTTCAGGGCGTGCAGCTACCGTTTCATCCCGCGATAGACCGAGAGATATCACCCCGAGAAAGTTGTCAGACAAATAAGGACAATTGCTGTGGTGCATCTCATAGAAAGACTGCAGGCTGGCGAAAAGAACGGACCACCAGGATGAAACAATAATGCGATGACCCTACGTGAGTGCTTTTTACAGCACAAAAACATACACACCCGCGAACTCTCGAGAGGGGAATCGGGTGATTGGATTTGCTCGTATGGCAGTAGTAGAAGCCTTTGATAGCGTGTCATCTCGTCCTATGACAATCAGTGAGGCTCTCATGCCACGAGAGCCGTGGTGAGAGGTGTCAAACACGGCGAGGTCAGTCTTAGGCCACTGAAACAGAACTCCCCCCAGTGGGTGAACACGTCATTGCCGACTCTTCCACTCTACCCTTCCACAAGCCCGATTCTGCGTGAAGAAGTAGAGGGAATTGTTGACAGATAGTGCGCTTCCACACCATGGGAGTTGGCAGTTTTCGGGCTCTAGGCTGTTGGCTCGTGGTCGGTGGGTGCATAGTAGCATACTCGAAGTACACCGGCACACGCCGCAATGGGGGAAATTAGCTGTTCTTCGTCTACTCACTCTTCTCCTCTTTCTCGCCCACTGTTTTCTTCGCCTTTCACACGAAGACTTCCTTCTACAGCCTCCATTCTTAAGCGTTCATGAATCGGTCCATTCTCAACCAAGTAGGTTAATTCACCGACTTGCATTGGGAAAATATGCGTCGAATTTAGTCGAGATCAACAGATTTCAAGTTGATTTGCAATGTGGTGTAAATGTTCTGCGAACTACTCTGGATGCCACAGCCTCCACTCTCACACGTTCATGAATCCGTCCATTCTCGATCAAGTAAGTTAAATTACCAGTTTTCGTGGAAAAAATAGCATGGAATTTAAACAAGATCAACAGATTTCGATTAGATTTGCATTGTGGTGTAAATGTTCTGAGAACTACACCAGTTGCCTCTCATGGTAAGAGGAGTTTCATTTTGGCGAAGACATCACCAGTGAGCTCGTAGGTGAATAACCACCCGGAGATGGCAAGTGGTATCCATTCGCTGCACCGTCAGGCGCCTGCTCGTCTAGACAATTTGAGATGCCGTCGGAGGAAACTGCCCGAGGTGTGGGCCTTTTTGAGGCTCTATCAAGGGGCTCCCCCCAATTAGACCAAGTGGGCTCTGCAAGTGGCACGCCTCTTCCCGTCCTCTTTGCCGTAGTCTCTGCTTAGTTTAGTGAAAATGCTAGCTGAAGCAAAGTTGCAAAAAAGAAGTGAGGACCTCCATTTTTCAGTATTTATGTGGCAGTGTAGAGCAGCCAGAAAAAGATGAATTGAACCATGTCCTTCTCCAGCTCCAAGGAGAAAGGCGGATAAACTGCATGCAATCGGGACTCACGCCCGACTCGGACAGACGGTCCTTTCCTTGTAATTGCATACCGCCCTTATGTTGTAATCGGTGTCTTCATGCTTCACGTATAGTCACTGCCCAAATAAAATGATTTTGAGTCAATAATTGTCACAACGACAGTTAGGAAGACTGTTAGTCTGATGCCAAGCCGAAGAATCCCATGAGTAGCATTGGTTGCCTGATGTTGGAGTGGATAGCATGTGGTTGTCAATGGAATTTTAATGAAGTCTGCCTAAAGACTGCTGGAAGGGAGGTGGGTTGAAGTGAACCCCACGTCAGCTTTGAAGATACCCTTCCCCGTCGCAATCGCCAATGTTGGATTGAGGGGTTGTAGAGAGACAGTCGGAGGCCAGGTGTTGGAGTCAAATATACGCCACACCTCACCGCAGGCGCTATGTCACCTCCGACTCAAAGGAGGTAGAGCAACCACTGTTTACACGCTCTCCAGCCCAAAAGGGTTGTCTGGCTCTGATGAGGCAAACCAGCACGATAACGAGCTGTGCCGAGAGAACGAACTGCGGCACTATTGTTTCACTAGTGCTGTGTGACAGTGGAGAAGGAGGACCCATTTTCCATACCTTCATATCTCCTTCCTTTTCGGCCAGGTGGGCCCATTCGTCGGCATTCATTCGAGGATTGCGAAATTGCATATTAAAAATTCCTATATGCAGTAGAATAATGCCAACGATACCATTGGACACAACATTCCCGCCGAACAGTGCGAGAGACGACCTCACTCGCGTGCGGCAAAACGAATTCCTGACGACACCGTGTAGAAGGTGGAAGTGAAGGGAGGAGGGTTGCGCCTCCCCTCATGTAGACACTTGACAGAACTAAAACTTTCTCTTCTCCTCGTCAGAGGAGGAAAGCTTCTCCGCCCCATACCCACCGCCGAGCATTTTACATTACGTCTCTTTGGCACAGAAAGTAGGTCACGAATTTCCTTTCCCATTGTGGTCGTCAATGAAGCCTTCCTTTCCGA
Organism: Dipylidium caninum; assembly: GCA_017562135.1. Classification (NCBI taxonomy): domain Eukaryota; kingdom Metazoa; phylum Platyhelminthes; class Cestoda; order Cyclophyllidea; family Dipylidiidae; genus Dipylidium; species Dipylidium caninum. The sequence continues at coordinate 40,162 of QEYB01000550.1, forward strand.
CATTGCCAATGCGGAGAAAAATAGCCACTGGTGCGTCGAGGCAGTAATAGTGGAGTGGAGACTGTAACAGCAGTAATCTCTTTGCATCCAGCGACTCCCATTCTGCTGGCACATCAGCACCATTTTTGGCACAGATTGGAGCATGATAGACGAATTTACAGGCGTCACTTTAAGCGCCCATTTGATTAAATTGACGGATGTCACCTGATGAAGCCTTTAATAGGCCCAAACGTTGATAAACTTCTTTCGACTGCAACTCAGGTTGCCAGAGGAGCCGCACTCGAGAGTGTGGAGAATGGAAAGCAGTCGTCATCTTCCAGTAGTCTGGTCCCCCACGAGATAACTGGTCAACTGTGACCGGATGTTAGTTTATGAGTTTCATTCACGGATGACGTCTTCTCAACTAAAACTTCGCTTGTCACTTCCCACATGGGCAGGAATGGATTACGACAGATGAACGCACTTCAGAGTGTTGGCAGAGAGAACACAATGCACTGAATTGAAGTATAAGTGGAAAACGTGGTTCTGCCACATTCTCGACACAATGTGCGCTGTGCAGTGGGCAGTCTCGTCATGGATGCCAAATTGTTCTGCGGAGCACGTTACTTTCGTGTAACCTTAGAAGACTGCGGCGTGCAAAGAGCTAGCGATAAATCTGCGCCGGTGATGGGGGCTTTTTTGAGAAGGAGAATTGGTAGTCCATGGGGTCTTGAGCAGGTTAACACCATTGAGCATTCATCCAGTACCTTCTTAATAACCTCATTTTGAGGTTGAAACAAAATCTAGAGATGAAGTCGGCGGAAGCTGACCTAAGCTTGGGCGTATGTAAGGATCCGTCACGGTGCTTCTTTCAAATGCGGCTAAGCCGGCTCTGCAAGTGGCCCATCTTTCTTGCTGCACTGGGTGCTCAGTGGCAAGGAAATGTTGTCTACCCAGGAATCGGTCAAAAGAGCTATTTCGTCAATTTGCTCTCCTGTGTGTGGCAGTGTAGAGAAGCAGGAGGGGATGAAGCCTACAGTTTCTGCCTTGTTACTGCCTCCAGCAGGAGTGGCGATTTCCTTCTGCAACAGATACGTCGTGAGAGCAAGGCTTCATTGAGGGCAACTACCGGGAAAACATGTCATCACAGACTTCCTCTGCAAGAGTGTAGTGAAGTGAAATAGTTGATAGCGAGATCGCTGGCTGTTCGCAAGATAGTGGGAAGTGGACTCAGTGGTTCCGCGTAACACCCTCAAGCTTTCCAGCTTTCTGCAAGTTATTTTAGTGCTTTCTTTCCTGCAATCTTTACTTTGGTCTTGTTGCACGTGGATAGTGCTGATGTGTCAGCTTCACCGGAGGCGGAATCCACTTTCCTTCACTCTAGCGGTCCCCTCGAGCGCGTGACTTCAAATTTCTACACAGTATCACATCGCCGCGACTGAGGTTTACCGCACGAAAGTGATGCCGTCCTTCTCACTGTTCGGCAGAAGCGATGAGTGTACCAGGAAGCGCGCTCTAAAGAAAGGTCGAGAACGTGAAAGTGTGGACAGAAATAATCTACTCCACTGTCAAACTAATTGTGTCGAAGAATATTCCTTTTGCCCGAGGCAACGCTGACGAGAGCTGCTGCGCCCAATAATTCCTGCGGTCACTGCGGTGCCCGTCAACCAGCTTCCCCTCTGCATATTATCTACTCCAACGTCAACTAACCAGTGCGAATCAACAGACTCTTAAGATTCACATCAGACTGACCATCTCGCGAACTGTCGCCGGGAGGAACTATGGTTCTTGCATTTTGTGGACCCTGTCTTCAGCATCGTGCGTTACATTTCCTCATCCATACATCCTCATTGCTATCTTTTTTCCTGTTTTCTTTCCTCGGCAGCCATCTGCAGCATCCGCTGCTGCTTGCCACCTGATCGCCATTCATCACCTTGCAAGGGACTGAAATCCAATCACCTACGTCTGCTTCACATCGTGCTCGCTTACGTCGCCCTTGAGCTGGAGATCATCATCCTCCTTCAGTCTTACGACCACTTACAACATCAACTATCGGCGAGGGTGCACTTCGCTACATACTGCCGTCGTCAAGCTGTCCAAGTTGTCATCTATTTTCTCAATCAGCCACAGAGCACTCATCACTCGGTGGCAGAAATGGAAAGCGAGCGGTGGGAGGGTCCAGTGGGTTGCAGCCTCGCGAGCGTATGCGTGTGTAACTTCCACCGTGGCATTAGTGCTGAATGCCCTGGTGAAGAGGGCGCTGGACAAAGTGGACCGCGTAAAACATCAAAAAGTTGTAAACCTACACTCGTGTGGTGGTTTCCACGTCTGTGAGCTCGAATTGAACGAAGCTGAAAGAGGTCTGTGCTTGTTTAACCGCATTCCAACAAAAGGCTGCACAGCCAAAAATCGCACGTGCACAAGCTTTCGTCGCCGGCAAAGTAACGTGCTCAAAAGAAACGTGAAATGCTTTTACCATGGTTCGGGCAGAATGAGATGCACAATTCCATTCGGCATTGCCTGACGCCTTCAAGTTCGCCAGCACCAAGACATGTCTGCCTCCTGCACTCAGTGTTCGGGACTAGAGGCCTATCAACACGATGTCAACGTGATTGGCATCACTTTCATCCATCAATTCTCCACTTGCCTCTGGCATGTGCTCTAACATCACATTCTCGATGTGGTGCACACGAATAGCGGCAGTCGTCTCAATGAGAGTTCCCCCCGATATGAGCGACATCACTAAAAAGAAGTGGAGGTGACTCATTCGGCGTTACAGATCGGAAATGCGATATATGGCGAGGGAAGTTGTCAGAAGAAAAGCAAACTAATGTTCTTGGCCAAGGGAGTTGCACAATAAGTGAGGAACTTTAAACTCACTAAGTTTCACAAATGGTTTGCATTCTATCCCGGAGTATAATTGCTGCGCAATTCCCGCCAGCATGAAATTGTATACAGGCCCCATAGAAGGTTGCGGGAAGCAGGACGTAAAGCTCACTCACATTTGCAGCTTCACCGACACAGAATGCGTCTATCGTCGCTGATCTCCTTAGGAAGCAGACACTGCTGCTGCACCCCATGGAGGCGAAGCGGAGCAGAAGTTGCCAGAGGAGCGGGAATGTAGACGCGGGGATTTCAGCTGTACGGTATCGCACCTGCAGAGGAATCAGTTATGCTTTCCAAAGGACTTCATCGTCCTTCACCTCGTCCTTTTCCCGCCGACCACTTCTTCTTTCTGCTTATGCTCCACCGCAAGCAAACGTGTGCTTACAGGTGAATACGAGGAATAAAGAAACACCGCAACCAATGCTCGTCTCGTCCGGATGACATTATTACGCTAAATTACCACTCCACTCTCTCCCGACTTCGGACCCGAGAGATCGGCGAGAACGACGAGTGGAGTGGTGGACTGCGGGAAGAAGTCAAAGAGCATTGGTGGGATGGAGGTAAGAGAGGGGGAAGTCGGTCGGTGAGCTGATGAGGCTATTTCTCTGTGGATCATCTACCAAATGGACTTGTACACCGATAGTCGTACTCCTTTCCTGTCTGACATTTGGACTCTAAGGCCCCATGGCAAAATTTGTTTTGTTTAAAGTCTTTCACATAAACACCGATTCCTGTGGCATTGAATCGCCGGTCTACCCGACACAGTGACTCACTTTTTCACTCTGCAACTACCCTCTTTATACCTCGCACTTTTCATTATGACCTACTCGTCTCCACTCTGTTCACAATCGCGTCTTGGATGAGAGTAAGCCGCCTTGCAGGTTTGCACGCCAACAGCAAAGACCTGTCGCTCTCCTCGTGTTGATGTCCTCAACCCTTGAACCCCACTTTGCACTAACCACTTTGCCGCCCTGATCCTCCTTCGCCGGTTATTAACGTTTCAACGAATGCTAAAAGTGAGTCTCATAGACGTATCGTCTAATGGAGGAAAAATAAGGTAGTCACGCGTTTGTTCCTTCGTGCGAGGAGAATCTATCTCGTTTTGCAGCACACTGCTAAATGCGGAGACGGTGAAGAATGGTTGAATTCGGCGATATGAATTTCAGTAAGAAGGTGATTATTGGAGGTCATCCTGGCGTGCTGCACTTCTCGCAAACTTGAAATTCGTCTGACCCCCATTTGGCCTGAGTGGGTGCAGAGAGGAGATGATAATCGGAAGTTGTATTTTCAAATGAAAAGTGGGAAGCGGGTTGGAGACCAAAGCGGCATTATTGTGTAGAAAGAGGTTTTGCATGTGTCGAAGGCGCCCACTGGGAGGAGCACTGGACGCCCGCTTGCCACAGTGAATCACGTTGTCATCCAAATCTACCTATTTCATTCCTCACACCTCCCCTAGTCAGCTCCTCTTCACTCACCTTTGTCATTACTTTTTTTCTCACGACGATCCTCTCAATCGTCGCTTGCACGACATCGTTTTGTACACAAACTTGGTACGATAGCATTCGCAAAGTAGGCCCTCACTCCTCTGCCAAAAGCTTCCTTCTTATTCTTCTACTTCAATGAGCGAATCCGAGAGCATTTACAGGTGTCGAAGTTACTGACAGCGGCTTCCTTCAACTGGCGATGTGAAAGGAAAATTGGCACAGATAATGATGAATGTCTTATTCAAGGCCGGATTTGGGAAATTTGAGTGGAGTTAGTTGGGCACTAAGGTGCAGGAAGCTATTTTCCGTGAGTGGAAGTCATCGATTGATATGAGCATTGGACATCTCTGGCGGTCGGGGGAGAGAGGGAAGTAGGATAAATTGGCAATTTGCCAAATTCTTTGCTTATCTGTAACTCCGTCTGTTCACAGCGGAGAGACTTCACGACCAGCATGAGAAATATGCTTCTTCAGTGCATGTAAAAGTCAAAGAAAGAATGGATGGATGAAACTGTTGTTGTGAGTACGCAGGCAAAGTGCGATAGGGCCAAGTTAGTCCTCTTGTCCTGGCATGGGCACCGAGTGCTGGAGGAAGACGTGTCTTAGTGCTAGCGACTCGAGGGTGTCAGGTAATGCGAATGGAATTGTGCACCTCATTCTGTGTGATTCTTCTTCGGAGCACCTCACTTTGTTAGATACGAAAATCTGTTCACTGGCAATCTGTGGCAGTGAAGAACCACACGAAGAATTCTGAGGATAGGCGTAACCTTGAGTTGGTAGTTAAACAGCAGGGGCCGCTATCATCTTCGTTCAATTTGACCTCATCAACGGGGAAATCACCGGGCTTGCAAATCGCCGGTCCTGGACGCTGTTTAATTTGTCCTGCGTGTCCTCTTTACTAGGGCATTAGACCACACGGTGGAAGTCACTCGTGAGGCCACAACCACTGGCCCCTCCCACCGTTCGCCTCCATTTCTGCTACGGAGTGATGCGCGGTCTACGAGGCTGGATCAGAAAATGGACACCAACAACCTGATGTGACATTCGGACGTATAAGAACTTGGACTTCATCAAAGATGAGAATCTCCAACTCAAGAGAGAAGTGAACACGAGGTGATGCAGACGTGGTCGATTGGATTTCAGCTCATTGGAATGTGACGAATGGCGACCAGGTGGCAATGATCAGCGGATTCGGTAGGTGATGCGTTGTGGAAAGGAGAGTAGAGGAAAGAGAGATAGGGGTGTATGGGGGAGGAAAAGTAATGTTCAGTTGCCAAAACGAGTGGTAGTGACAAGTCGCGCGAGGGTCATTCTGGTGCAAATTCGAAGATTCCCTTGGTTTTCATTGGTTACCGGATGTTGGAGTAAATAATATGCTGACATGAGAGTGGGCTGATGGTCACCACATTCACCATCGGGATTAGTGGGAGCAACTTTGCCCAGCCATTCGCCATTAGCCCAAATCAGCGGTGCCTCGTGCTCTCTTGCTCTCTCTTGATTGTGAGACCTTCTTCCTCGACGCAATCGAATGCTCATATCAGTTAGACTGTTTAGATAAGTTTGCCAATATGAATTTGGGCAGGTTAAAACGCTCGGAGGAGTTGCGGACAAGAAATGAGAAGCCAAGGAATGGTTTCAAACAGATGCCACGTATCACCCAACATGCGCTTTATGACTCTGGCTAGGCAAATGTGTATGATGACGATGCAATTTTTTTATTGCTAGGGCATCCAAACCCGTCGTGTGAAAGTAAGGCCAAACGAAATGGCGGCGTCATGAGGGCGTAGCTGATGTGTTACCGTGTCGAAAGTTGCAGTCACTGATTCAGGAGGACTGTTGGAGTGAAGGAAGTGGGTTTAGCCTCTTGTGAAGCTGGCACTTCGGGCAGTAACACTTGAGCTTACTCTCCATTGAATGCATTAAATGGTTAGAAATGCGGTAGGACAGATTTCATTTTCGAGATCTGAGGAGTTTGAAAACTTCGGCATACCAACACATGTGAGACAGTGTTGGCAGAGAAAACAAAATACACTCAATTGAAGTATAAGTAGAAGACGTGATTCTGCTACATTCTCGATACAATGCGCTTATCACAGTAGCCTGTCTTGTCGTGGATACGGCGTGCATAGAAACTAGTGATCCATATGCACGATAAATCATTTATTTTGAGGAGCAGAAGCCGTTTGACATGGGTTTTGAGCTTAAGAAACGCGGCAGAAAGCTCGGCATTCTCATCTCAAAGCGTTGATGCATTGCGAAATAATCCAACCATTCTCACGCTCGACATCTATGTGGTTAGGTAGCGTCAGCCATTCCTCCACCTGTACGAGGAAGTTTTTCAAAGTACAGGTGGGATCGCCCGCTCGAGAGCGCTTCCGTTCTCCTTCACTTCTCTTCTCAATGCTCCACTTTTATGCTCAGAGGAGTTTGTGACTGTTGAGGGCGGTTTTCGAAGTCCAAGACTTTCCTCGATGCCGTTTTCACCGTGATCATTCATTGACGCTTGTCAAATTGTGTTTTAGATGATCCACTGCCACACTGAACTGCACCTCAGGCCCTAGAAAGCCCTCACTTCTGCGTCCTACCTCAACCAACCACCACTGTCTACTTTCGTGCGTTATTTGGATTTCCTCACTCAAGGCCCTAAAGCGTCAACGATTTGGGTTGCGGTAGCAGTAGGTCTCGCCCGCTCCCACCACTCTCCTCAAACTTACTCGTCCACATTCATCAAGACCACTTGTCCCGATTTCCTCACTCCGTGCCCATTCCCTATTCTTATTCTCTGACTTGTGAATCTCAGGGTAGGCACCTAAATGTCATGTCTGGCAAACAGAAGGCGAGGGGAGAACAAGTGCTTGCAATCATGGTGGAGTGATGAAGGAATTGGGGAATTAACACTCTAAACAGCTATGTCACCTGAAATGGGATTTGACTCAATTGTTTTCCCTCCCTTTCTCATATCCTCCTTCTCTTACTTCGTTTCCGTCTGCGTATTTGTTTGGCAAGCCACAGCAAAACGAGTGTACGGGATTTGCACTTCTCCAATGCAAGCAAAACGAGGCGAAGAGTCACGAGGAGTCGCGAGGAGAGGAATTGTAATTTCGTCGTCACTTACTTTGCGAGGAGCGGTTTCTCTATTATCGGCACAAATCACGGTATCACGATATCACAACACTCCCCATATCAGCATTAAGCGGCTAAGTCAAGCGGCTGTTGCAGTGTAGGTCAAAACCGGAGGTATGAATTGTGAAGCCTTATCAATGTGTGAGGTCGTAGCAGTTGCCGCTCACTGCTTGCTCTTCGGACAATTTGTGGGGCTTCCAGCAAGACCGTCATAAGTTGTTGATTTTGTTCAGACTGTGGTTTTTTTTTGTTACGACTGTTGTGATTGTTATGACTCCGCCCTCGGGCTCATGAACAATCTGAAGAGTAATAACATACACTCCTATATCAACAGGCAGGAGGGAGAGAGGGTCCAAGTGTGAAAAGTGATGTCATCTCATGGCAAATGGCTGCTTGGAGTAGAAAGCATAGTAGCCGAGAGAGGCCTATCGCACCGATTCACTTGCAGTTGAATAGTTTCGGGGTGTCGGAAGCAGGTTGGTGCCCTGCACCTTCGAGATGTGCAAAGGTGAGAAGACTGCGATCACCTTCCCCTGTCTTTTGCTTTCAACATCTTCTTGCTGCCACATACCCTGCTCTTCATACTCAATGCGTGGTGCCCTGTATGGACCACGCTCACTGCGACGGAGCACCTACTCCGCGGTAAGAAGCATCGTCACCATCCTAAATCTGCGTCAATTGGCCTGGTGTTTCAGGTGGATCAGGCTCTGTGTCAGAATCGAGAGGCTTACCACGGAGTAAGGGGGGAGGGAGGCAGACAAGTAAGAGGAAGTGAGAATTCTAAGCAAAACGAGCCTTCTGCACCTATGTTGCTTTTGTTTACCGAGCAAAGGCATGCGGGGGAGTTCCGGGCGATGTAGAGGGAAGCAGAGTGGAAGAGAGCGGAAATGAGAAAACGAAGGGTAACATCTAAGAACACGATTAAACCTCGTCAAAGTACATGACACCAGTCCACGCCACTTTGTTGTTGGGAGTATTATGTCGCCACTCTAAGCGCGGAGCAGAAAAAAATGGAGAAAATGGGCCCACTTCGGAAAACAGCTTAGAGGCTTGTGGACAATCAAGGTTAAGGAGAGTGGGGCTGAAAGGCGATGAAAGCGACATCGATGCTCGGTATTTCACTTCACGCAGCCTGTGCAGAGAAAGTCTGCTACTATATTTCCTCACGGCTGTTGACCTCAATGAAGCCTTGCTGTCGTTTACGTCGGTGATGCAGGGGAAATCGCCACCCTTGCTCGAGGCAGTGACAGTTGGAGCATGAAGTGAAAACCAAATCTTCATCTCATTTGGCTTCATCTAGAGATTTCTCGACAAACAGCCTTTTCGTACAACTAAGCGCACATTGTATCAAGAAGGGAAGAAAGTGAGTGCCTGTTTCAATGCCTGCTTGGTCTGATTTGACGTAGGTCCCATAACGGCGCCTTAAATAGGCGTCAACACCAATCAGCTTCTTTCGACCGCAGGTCAGACTGTCCAACTGAACTGGCACGCTAAAGTGGAGATCAATCGTCTTCTTCGAGAGGTCCAGTCGCCTCCAATCCTCACTAGTCAACTGTGACTGGATGTTAATTGATGAGTCTTATTCACGGCTGACATGATCTCTAGATTGGAACTTTGCTCACAACTTACTACACTGGCGATATTCAATGCAGTTCCCTGAAACTTGCTAGTCTCTCTACCGGCAGGTGGAGGAAGCTTATGCCATGTAAAAAAGACGCAGAAGGAAGGTATCTTTAGAGCCTGGTAAAAGCCCAAGGTGGGACTGAGACAGGACTTAGATAGAAAGAAAGTATGTTCATCAAAACACAAATTTGTAGGTTATCAATAAGCTGTTCAAAACACACCATTTGCCTTGATTACTGCGGCGAACGTGACTCTTATCCAGTATGCCAGTCGGTAGAACTAGGAGCTTTTGTGCGAATGAAAATTCGCTATTTCAAATGAGTGGGTTGAAGAAACGCCGTAAGATGAAACCTCCAGCCAGGCGATTTCTTATGGCTGCCTGTAGGAACGTCTACAGTCCGACGGTGGGCGGATGGAGGAGTGGCCAACTTTTCTCCTCATACGAATATTCACTTTGACAAGGAGGACAGTCTCCGAGTGGAGACGTGGGGTAGCGCAGAAGATGGGAGACGCAAGCAACCGTGCCAGCCAACTCCGCACCGCCTCGTCCATTGAGCAGCATCCACTTCCAGCTCGTGTCGAAATTCGTGCTTCACAGCAATATCAATAACAACTGCCTTCGGAATGCTGCCATCAACCAACGGCGTCTGTAATGCATTCCCAAACATTTATTGTCACCTTTCCGATTAAACTCATTTAGCTTTCCTTTCTTGTTCACTTAGTCGCTTAAGGCAGACATCACCGAGGGAGTTGAAATAATTAATAATAAGGAAATGTCAATTTGCCAGGTTGTGGGGAGGAGAGGCAGAGTGTGCTGTTTTGTTGGAAATCGGGACTCTCAATGGCACTCGCATGGCTCATTAGCGAGCGATCTGGCTAAATTCTGCTCCAAAGCCAACTGTCCTCCTTGCTATTCGCCCACTCCACCTCTTTTCCCTCACCTTCATTGCTGCCATTGTCGCGCTCTGCAAGCGCTTGTGTGCTTCACTGTTGCAACACCAGCTCTTATCTTCGTGATGTTATATCCCTCCGCCTTCAGGCATTCCGATTCAGTGGGCACAATTTTCCTTACGTTATATTCTGATATTTCATGGTCATTTTCATATTCTATACACTGTGTGCCGATGCACTTGCTGCTACTTCCATAGCCCTTCACTTCTAGGATGTGGGTTGCTTCACACTCAGTCATTTCGTCCTTACGAGGTGGCTGCCTGAAATGCCCCATTGAGAATGCTCAAAGCAAGTTGAACAAGCCACACAACATCACAGCTTCAATGGCACAACGCGTCTACGGTCATTGAATATGACTTGTCTCCTGCTGGCTCTAGGGAAGTGGAGAGAAAAGTTTTTTGGCTGTTGGAGCCCACGGCAGAGGAGATGAAGTAGTTCAGAAATCGACAGTGGATCTCGAAAGTAGGCGTTGCACTGTGCACAGAATTTTTGGAGGACAGAAAATTTTTCCTTCCATCCCGTCATCAACTTTCAGCTCGCCACCTTTTCTCCTTTTTATTTTGCGCCTCTGTATTTGCGTGGAAGAAGCTTACTGGCTCGTCTAATCCAACCACTTCTAATTTGTAGTCACATTTCAATTCAACGAAACTTAGTCTCATTCTTTTGGGTGTGGAAAATGAGTAAGCTGTTAAAACGAAGTGTAGAAGGAGGGCCAGCCACGTTGGTGCGATGGAGATGAGATGACAGGCTGCTCCGCTCGACCTCCTCTGGCTTGCCTCGTTCATTCATAGTCGCAGTGTTTAAAGCTTCATGTAGGCGTGGCGGCCTTGGAGAAAGCTATTATGAAGAAAGAGAGGAGAAGGAGAGCAGAGGGGTAAGACACTGTTGGAAAGGTGTGACGGAAGAGGAGGCTGATTTTAGAAAACGTCCGAGACCGTATAAAAATGCGTCGTTTGTTCGAACATATCAATTCTCGTCAGGGTGGAGTTTGGTAGTTTTCAGCTCCCCATTTCACTTCACGTTATGCAAAGTCAAGCGACCTCTAGTTTGTCTGCAAAATGAAAATCGCTTTAATCCACTCGATTGATTTTAGTGCAAATGAGTTTAAAAGCTCCAAGAATGGGTAGTTAGGATTCTCATGTACCCTTAGAGGGATTTGAGATTTCGAGAGAATGTGGACGCAAGGCTGATTAAATTTCCTTTTCCATAAGCGCGGGCACAAACTGAGACAGCATAAGCATTTAGTGGAATTGACCTTAACTCTTGCAATTAAAAGTCTAAACAGTATAACCTTGCGACCTAACCTTGTCTGAAATGCGTCCATGGAGCAGCCACGCAAATCGACTTCTTTCAGGCTGCGCTAAGATGGACAGTACGGAGAAGTTTCAACAAAAACCTACGTTTGCAACCGCTTTCACTTCCGACAACTTTCATGAAACCCGTTCAGCAGAGATTCTAACCTAGTCGCATGCAAGGGAGGCATGCCTTGATGCCATTGCACTACTAGCGTTGCATCGAGTCAAGCCTGCGTTGGTATGGCTTCTGGCTGCCATCTCCTCCCCTCTCTCCTCAACTTGCCTTGCCTCAGTCGCCGATCATCATATTATCTGTTTCTTCCGCCAACTTTGTCCACATTGTCTCATGCTCTAAGCATGGCAGGCCAGGTTGATTGTGGCGGTGGGCAATGGGCGGTGAGAGATTGCATCGTCCTAACCAACACTAACCACTAACTTTCAGGCAAACTTTTCAACTGACAGGGCTTGCAACTCTCAACCTGCACGGAGTAACGCTTTCTCGTTCCCTATCACTGACACTCCAGAAGGAGCGGTGTGCGCACAACCTAATCATCTCCCCACTTTTATCGATATTAACGTTCAAATCATCTTAACATGATGTGCCAGCACACAAATTCCTCCTTGAAGGCCTAACACACTACGAGGTCTGACGGATAATTGGCCAAAACAACATGAGGGTGAGCCTACGCATCTCTGTGTAGGACGCTTCCTTAGCTGAAGACTATCCCAGTCATTTTCTCCAGTCTTGTCCTTTTGAAGGCATTAGGCACTGTCTGATTTTGGGATGAATTGTTGCCGAATGGCCACTCAAACAAGCTGACGGCGTTTACCGCCGAGGTGGGAGCTCACAGACGAACGGGCGCACGTCACACACCTGTCACGAACATGTCACCGTGGCTCAGCAGGTTCGAGTATGATCCTCCTAGTCAACCCAACTCTCACCCTCTCCGAGTGGGTTTACGGTGTAACTGCACGGCTGACGAGGTCAAGTGTCTTGCCTGACTGCCGCTGCCAGACTGACATATGTTCATGTCACCATCGAGGGGATAGAGGCCGGCGTATGTGGGATGTCATGACAGCGAAACATTGAGACTTATCCTTTTTCCGCCTTGAAAATAACTTGAAGCTACCTCCTCTATCTTTGCTCCATCCCAATCCGCCCCGTCTTGCCAAGTCGCGTGTCAGAACGGGTGAAATTTAATGAGCACGTGATCCTCTCCCAACTCTACACCTTCCCAACCTCAACTTGTCTCTATATTCCTTGCACCACACCTTAATGTAACGCATGACAAATCCCATAGTGATGTTTGAAGGAGGCTATACTTCGCACTCCTTTGTCAGAACTGGACAACAATGAATGATTAAAAGGCAATAAGTAAGGCAGTGATAATCAAACATTCTTTTAGTCGTAAAGCCACTTGCTTCTCAACTTTATAGATGATATGAATGAACCTCCATCCCTTGTTGCTTTTATTTGTCTTCCCGTTGTTATTTAGGTCATTTAACAAACATTACACATTCTAAAGTGGCTTCACTTCATTGCAGACGTGAACTTGCCCAAAATCCTTGCTCATACGAATGAAGGACGGACGGCATCATGCGGACCATGTCGCAGGAAAGCCGAGAACCTGCAATTTCCAGTGATTATGTTGCAGCACGGTCTGCGTGCAGGAAATCGACGTTGATTCTATGTAGATTGTCAACGACATGTTGAAAGTGACCACCAAGTTGATTGAAAAAGTTGGATGAAGACATCGTCGGAGGTATGCAAACCAGAGGAGAGACAGAAATGTCGTCAGTCGGCAAGGCTAAACCATACCTTCAGAACTTTGATTTTCATATAGCATCGTGCACTGGCGACCAGAATCAATCTTATTCGAATGCTATCACGGCCTCCATAGATTCCGCTCACATTATTAATTTATCCATTCACCTTTGGAAAAGTATGCTTATATGGATGGTGTTGTTCATCTTCAGCGTCGCAGATGTCTATCAACCAGTCAGAATGACACGTTGGTCATTCCTTTTTCCCCTTACCAACTTGGCACAGCTGATTTGTGGAGAACTGTGCCAAATAAATGTTTAAATGAAAGATAGTGCCACGATGGCGAAGCTGATAAGTGAAACAAAAACGTGCATTTGTGAGAATCTGCAGTTAAAGTGTGTGCACTGGATTAGGCGCAGGCATGGAAAAGTTGGAATTCACTTCAGGAGGCAATCGCTTCTTGTCGGCATCTGCAACAACTCCTCACTGCCACAGGTCAACCGAGGAGATCGCGGCACAACCCCGTGACCATTCATGAACCGAAGTGCAAATTCCTGAGAATGGTGAGCAAGTGCTAATTGCTTAAGGTAGCTAATGCGGAACTCTTAATGTTGCAAGTCAATCGCTACTTGCACAAATTAGTGAGTGGGGTAGTGGCACCCAAGGGGAGAGCCACCACATCGTTTTATTAAAAAAAACACCTTCAAATCGGGCGTGTGAATGTGCCGAGGTCAAACACCAGGGCCGTGAGCTTCTGCCCTCGATACAGAAATTCAGTCACAAAGGTGTCAACTAAGCTTTAGTGAGAAAAAGTGACAGCCTAACAAACCGTCAGAAGGAAGTGACTCGTTGGTCGGTCTAGGGATACCCGTGTGTCCACGTACAGTGACCGGGCAATGCAGATAGGCGATAAGCGTTAGATGATAGGGGACCAATCTGCAGCTGAGGACATGTCCAACACAGAGAGGCGTAGGCTTAATAACGTGTTGGTTTTGGCCAATTATGCGCTGGGCCTCGTGTTTTTAGACATTCGGGGAGGAGGACAAAAGAAGGCAACAAAGTTGCAGGTTTGTTGGCGGTGGCAGAGGCAGGGCGCCACGCACAGCCGCGCCAATAGTGCAGCGGTATCAGGCATGCCTTCCAAGCATGCGATCCGGGTTCGATTCACAGCCGGTGCGTCAACTCGGCCCAACGAAAGTTGCGGATAAGGAGATAGTCGAACGTCGCCCTAGATTCGCTAGAATTTGAGGCAATGGGTTGCAAATTACCGAAGAGGTATCGGAACCTGGCTGTCGGAATGGGACCTTCGAGTCTGCGGCGAACGCTTCTGTGTACCGAACGAGGGGGTTTCGACGCATTGTCGAAGGTATCTGTTGACCGCGAGGTTCCAATCTCTGCGCGGTGATATGTGAATGACTACCACTTCCCCGCTTTTCATATCACGCGGTGAAGGTTAAATGTTGGAAGGTGGCATGTGGTGCAAAGTGGCGAGGAGTTGGGGTTGGTTGCAGTGGGCTTCGGAGCGAACAACAAGGCTTAATTATTCTCGCCTGTAGTTCTGACACCCGACTTGCCAAGACGAGTCGGGCAAGGTGAGGGACGGCAGGAGGAATGATCGGTGGGGTTATTGCAAGATGATCGAAGGCGGGGTTAAGGAGACCTACTGACAAGCAAAAGTGTGGGCGTTCTTGCTCTACCCTCCTACTTCACAGCGTAGTGATCACATAGGCCATAGAAGATGGAGACATTTGTGTTGTTGTGGGCAATACTCACCCTTTCTCTTCAATTCTCGGTTTTTGACATTATCATCGTCGAGGTCTCTGACTCCTCTTATTTGATACGATGGTGCTATTGCTCCGTGGTTCCCACTTTTTGTTGACCGACTATACGAAACTTTTCGTCATTTGCCGGAGCTAAAGGGCCCAGGAGGACACGAGAATAGTATCACTTCAAATAAAACCCAGTTGAGGACTAAATTCGTGTAAGTACTCTGAGTTTTGCGCTTGTAAGTGCGAGGAGATTCTCTCAGACGCAATTGCACATGTGCTGCTTGTGTTTGTATAACAGCAACTCTTTCGCAGCCTTCCCTTGCCTTCCACCCCGCGCCGCCCATCGTACGGTGCACTTTCTGTGTTGCTTTGCCTGTCCTCAGCGCTGCACTGGTCTTCTCGTGCGTCTCACACGCTTCTTTGAGACTGTTTTCGCAAGGACCGAAAAGACGGGTTTAAGTGGGTGAATCCTCAGTGTCTGCAGTTGGCACGAAACGGTGCGTACCGGGTGTCGTCTTGCTGGGGACGCTTCAGAGAAATTGTTGTCGATGATTTCTGCGACGTATAGAATGAAGCACCGCCGCCGGCGAGGTTTTTACAACGGCGACTTCAATGATAGCAGTAGGTGGGATTGTACGTCTCTGCCTTCCACAGAGTTGTTCGTTTATGCTCAGTCACACTGGACTCCGTCATTAACGACCACTTCAATTTTATTTCCAGCGGACTCCAAGCTTTATACGGTGGTCTTAACTCCTTTCCTTGACGTCCTACAAATACGCAGTTTTAAGCCTCGTATGAGTGGAATTAGCCCATTTAGTGGACTACCGGAGATACTCTCGTCCCCATTCCAAATCGCAAAACGAGAGATCGTTGCCACCAGCTCACCGTTCTACCTGCAATCATTCTTCCATTTGTTTCTTGCCCCTCTTCTCTCGGCCCACCAATTCCTTCATCCGCCCATCCATCGTGGTCTTACCACCACTTTGCCACCCTCTCAACCCTTTAACACCGTCTCTGTTCATTCAGTAATCCATTCTTCCATCCATTCGTCCATTTACCCTCCCAGTTAGTTATTCGTTTAACACATAGACGTCCACTCATCTTACGTCCGGTCTTTCATGTCAGCCTTATTCTTGTGCCTTCCTTACAATGAAGCAGCAGACGAAAATTCGCTAAATAGTTTGATTCTATGTCGACACATCAACTCCCCATGGACGAGGCTGCTTTCATCTGTAGCCTTGACCCCAAAATGGGGTTTGTTCAAAAGCCAGAGGCCTTTAAACGTCTACTTTAACGCGATACTGTTGCCAGTAAGAATATTGACTGAAGAAATAATGCCTTTCCCCTTGCAGCCATCGAGTCCAATTTTGACCTGCGACGACGAGATGAACACTGTGCGATTTAAGTAGGCGCAGGTGGGAAAACTGGAATCGACGAAGGTGCATCTGAAGCGGAGCCTTCCCAAAGACTTCTTCCTCACCTTCATCAACGATATTAATGACAATGGGGATGTTGTTCTGTCCATGGATAAGTGTGGCGGTACCTACGAAAGAGTGAGTTTTATTCCACACACACCTCCACTAGCTCCGCCACCTCCTCGGATTCGGTGTAGATGGACTTTGGTGGGATTGGTTGACTATCTCCTTGCCATAGTCTGCCTCTCATGGGTCCTGGCTGATGTGGTGGTCGTCCCTTTCTCATCCGTTCTCTTCGATTCTCTTCCAACCACCTTACCCGTGTGGATCCTGTCCGTCTACGGGAAGTTAGTGCAATTCCCGACTTTTGTGTCGCGGCATTATCTATTAAGCTGTTGACTTGCCACCTAAAGCGTAGCCGATGGAAGTGGCCTCGATGGGCCTCGTTTACCACGAAGC
The DNA here is from genome assembly GCA_017562135.1 of Dipylidium caninum. NCBI lineage: Eukaryota > Metazoa > Platyhelminthes > Cestoda > Cyclophyllidea > Dipylidiidae > Dipylidium > Dipylidium caninum. The sequence goes on from QEYB01000550.1 coordinate 56,910, forward strand.
GCATCCAAATCCTGCTCAGACGGACTAATATGTCAGCTTTTACTGCAATTCATAGGAAGGCGCCGTGTCCTGACATTTCACGGGAGTTGCATATTACTGGGCTATCGGCTATTTCTCCTTTTGATTTCGTCTACAGAGTAACACAACAACTTTGGCGATTCACCTCCCTATGATTTTGAATTTGGCTTCTGGGAAGCAGTCCACTGGACGGGTGGCGGCAGGAGGGAGGGGCGGAAGGCGAGGTGTACGTGCTACCTCTTACCTGCCCCGTTGCCCGCACTGACTCCTTGCACCCTGCTGTCCTCGCCATAGCCACTAGCTACCTGCGCCCCTTGATCGTCAGTCGGCCTTCGCCTCCCGACCGCCTCGCCTTCTTCGCCGATTGAAGGTGAGTCGCGGAACCAGCATCTCCCTGAGGTGCGTGGACCGTGATCGGTTATTGTGTATTATGTCGAATGCTTGATATGTTCCGAGGTTAAAGAAGTCATGTTCCATCGACAGCTCGAACGGCTACGGGAGAGATTGCTTTACATGTCCCCCATCATCTATGGTCTCATTGGCTGCTCATTACCCATCCACTCAACTATTTCCGACTTTATTGTTCGAGCATCCTGACCTTAATTACGGTAGCGTATAGAATCTCATTAAGTTCGCACTAACTTCTACGGTCTTGCAAGCAGCCACCCTGCAGTTGGAACGCCTATCTCTACAAATCGTTGGGTTAAAATAGAGCCGTCTGAAATGACCACTCCATCTCACATCTGGTTAGTCATGTCGAGGCCCCAGCACTCTTGCTATCGGGCCTCTCAAAAAGAGTCTGATTTGTCACTCATCGCTGAATAAACACTTTCCACGTGGTTGGTTGGCTACATGGCACCGAGCACTCTCCTCTCGGCGTTAGACGGGGCCTCGAAGTAGCTGAGGAAAAGTTGAGTTCCAGATTTTCTCTGCCACCTCCCATGCCTTCTATCCACGCTATTATTTGCCCTCACACATACTCCTTGTTATCCATATACAGTGCAATCACGCACTCGACCTCATCGTGTGTGCAGGTCTCCTCAAGGCAGCGTATCTGTCACAACCATCTGCAAAACGTGTCCACTTTTAATCTCGCCAGTCCAAGGGTACAAAGTAGCGGCGAGGGAGAGGTTCTTGAGGCAGGAGGTCAAGACCAGAGGTGAGACAACTTGAACTGTGTTGACGACCACTCCATAAAAGCTTGCCATTTTTGGTTATCATTTAGCCTGTCCATGGCAGGTTTCAAAAGCGTGTTATAGTCCGTTTACAGGACGTTCCACACTGTCGTGTCTTCCATAAAAATCTTTTTTGACCGCCCTGAGCCTAAAAAACGCTCATCCTGTGCAACTGTTGTTTGTCCAACACTGAAACCTCCACAAACAGTAGTATTTCAGTCGTCAGGCACGGCTGCCCCGTGAATTCCGAGATCCCTCTGCTGCCGATTGTTCGAAGCACAGTCGGGTTCCGTTCGAGACTGCTTATTTCAAAGGAGCCCCTAAATTAACAAAACAAGCTAGAAGTCTCAGATATCTCTTCTCGGTCTGCCAGACACGGCTCTGTCAAATGTACGAGATTATACCGGACTGTTGCTCGTATCATCTGCACCATAATTGACCTTGGTAACCCGGTCACAGTCAAGACACATATTTATTGACACAGTTTCGATATAAAGTAAACTGCTGGAACCAATTTCACGGCGGTAGGCATCGTAGTGGTTATGCACTGGCACGTGGAGACTATTCCCCTAGTCCGTACACCTCTTCGCCAAGTTTTTAAGCAAGTAAATTTTCTCCGGAGTCTACTTCAAGCGCATCAGCAGTGGCATATTTACAAAGAAGGCAAATAACTGTCGCAATTTCACTACTCTCTGGGCAAGTGATCCTTGAGAGCGGATTCAATGACTTCCTCGCAACTCCTTTCCGCTTTTTCCTAGTAATTTTTCAACTTCTCAACCCGATAACCTCAAGCCAATGGCGCAAGCCGGTCTTGAGCTGAGAATAGTGAAACTTTTGTGTTACAACGCAATCGATTTAAACGGTTTCAGTAGACAATATCGAGAAAACTACCCAGGAGTTTTTATGCGCTGCGCAGCAGAGACCACGAAGACGTCTCCAAAGCGGAAATCGTGACGAAAAAGAGGGGACGACGGGAGTCTAACAGGCTCCAAAATGGCGTCAACATCGTTGCTTAACAGTACTTCTTTCACTTGCTCCGCCGCCTTTCGTGAGTAAGGCAGTTGAATTTGGCAAACAATGGCATGAAAACATTATCGTCAAGTTAACTCCCTTCCAAGCGTTTGGTGGAGAAGTGAAATGTGGTATTTGGGGGATATCAGGTATTTGAGATGAAGGTCATGCAACGTTATGCAATCGGAAGGTTAGTCGGCCACGAGTGCAAATTCGGGAAAAAAATTGAAGTCAATAGACCGCAATTTCCACTTTGTGCCTTAGCCGGGGTGGATGCGAGCACATTGTAATTTACAAAAAATCTTCTACAAGGGTATGAACAACAGTGTCGTGAGGGGATGAAGACTTCGCAAGTAGAATACATGTTTTCGAAATATGTGTGCGCTTGTGTGACAGATCTGGATGTAGACTGCCGAAAACCGGAGGGACTTGAGACTCAGGAGTGCAAAGAAGTCACTCGGAAGACTACTTAGTCCCTTAATCCACGTCAAAAAAAAGGCAAAAATGCATGAGAAAACTGTCACTGGTGAAAGAAGAGGTTGAGTGAAGAACAGCAGTTACAAAAGAAGAGAGTTTAAGTGGAATCCTGACATTCACAATAAAAAGCATTAAACAAAAGGAAGTTGAAGGGAGGAAGCCGAGGACAAGACAGTAAAATTTAGAGTCCGCGTTCGGTCAAGCTGGTTAACAGACTGGGTAGTTTCGAATAAGCCACTGATGGACCATCAAAGGATTCCTGACATTTAGGAAGGCACAAGAGACTTTGAAAATTCTTTGCCGCAATGGCGACCAAAAGGAAGGGCGAGGAAGAGAGGCTCATATCAAGTCCGCAAGCGTAAATATAACTGGGCAAAGTGTAGACTGGAGTAAAAAAGGCCGGTAAATCAGAAGGAAAAGGGATCAACGTAGTTTGACTTTGAAGAAAAATTCATCTGTAGCAGGATCAGAGTCAGCATTGGTTGGCCAACCAAATACAAGGCTAGATACCGAGCCACGATCGTTTAGGATAGAATTCGCAATTTTATGGGGAGCAGATCCAAGATCATAATCATTAAAATCAAAGTAAGAGGACATGAGAAGAAAGAGTGTACTTAATTTGTCTAGTGTGCGTGTGTCTACCGCATGCGTTGGCGCTGTCATTGAGAGGAGGGTTTCTAGGGCTGGTTTGCCTTGCCACAAACACCAATCATCTTGTTTAGAGCACAGAGCATGGGCTTGCCAACGAGGCGGCCCAGAGCGTAGCGTTGAAACTGGCTCACCAGTAAAACCGCGGTTGCTATAGGTCCACGAAGTGGTGAGTGTTGTTTGGCCTGAAAACCCAGGTAGTCCAGGACTGCCAGAAGACAGGCGGTTCGCTCCATTTGCTTCAGGAAGGCACTGTGACGGAACTGCGGCTGAGACGCACGCGTCCGCTGATCGCCACCTAATTTTGTAGCTATGTCCTTCAGACCTGGTGCAAGGAGAGTGATGCAAGAAGAACCGGGATAGATAAAGCAAGACTTCAAACCGCAACCTCTACGGCCTCATTTCTACACAACTCCTGTTACCATTAACTCTCTCTCTCTCTCGTTCTCTTCCCACCTATTTGACATTCGACATTGCAGTGTTCGCCGTGCTGATCTCAAACGAGGCCAGACGTTCCTTATGGTAGGCAAAAATTATTCCACACTTTCCTCCTGTTCTACACTGAAACGCAAGACTCAAATAAAACAAAGCATTAGCGAAAAGAAGGCAAGAGACCTCGCACCTCGTCAGACCTCAATAGCTAAAGAAACCGTCATTGGAGGGTATTCAGCATTACCGAAGGCGTTAATATCACTCGAGTGATTAAACAACTCCACATAGTTAACAAACTTGCCAAACGAAAGAGACAAAAGAATATCAAGAAACACCGCAACAAAGGCGTCCGTTGGTAGAACAAGGAAGGTGCAAACACACAAATGTCGGAACCTTTTCCTCATTATGACACGACTCACCAAAACCAAATATTAGAGAGCACAAAGAGGCGAGGACCAAGTCGTCACGCGTTGGGACACCACCGACTAACTAATACCAATACCGCGCAGCGTACTTTAACCAATGAAACATCTCAACAACTCTCACTCAATTCTCCTTATAGGAAGTGATTGGCTGACCGCAAATGCTCGTGGCGTGGAAAAGAGGTAGACAAAGTTCACAAGGATAAAGGCCTACAATAATTATGGAAAGCGACTGATAACTGCCTAGCGAGGGCTTTGTCGCAAGCGCAGAACAAAGGAAAACTCCAAACAGATGCCTCTTGATTCCGCGATAGACAGTTCCTTTAATCTCACACCTGAATAACACAGCACACCAGGATTAATAACGACGCAATAACGGCGAGCGACTTACCGGGTGGATCTGCCATGGTGATTTTGCGATGATGTGGATAGCTAATCGCGGCAATTTTGGCTTCAGCACCCGACAGTGCCTGCAGTGGACTAGACTCCTTAGCATTCGGAAGGCCGATAAGGCCGATGTCTGCCATTGGCTATAGCCGAAGACTATGTATTACGCGGCATTTACACCTTTGAATCCGACACGAGAGATCGAGCCTCATCCGGGCACCCGATGTCATTGGTGATGGGTGAGCCGCCCACACTGTCTTGGGCAACAAGAATGCGCTGATCGTGTCTGTCGAGATTACCTACCAATCTAGTGGCTCGACCGCATTACTAACGCAGACTGAAATGCCAACCGGCTGTTGCCTTGACGCCTAAGCACACATTACCTTGAGAACTGCACGGATGGTCACAGATAACATGCATAAATAAAAGAAAGAAAGATTAGTCATACAATGGCTCCTTACGATAAATCGTTTCTTCGGATTCTGAGTGACAATATCGGTAAGGGTACGTGCGTCAATGCCGCGTAAGTAAACGCTCCCACCGTTGCCACCTTTACCACGGATCAGGGGATTGCCTGAACTGCCTGAACCGGACTTCATGTAAATACGGAGACGATCAACAAACTGCTGGGCCCTTCTGCTCATCGCATGCACAAACAGAGCGACGAATAATCAGAAGTGTCAGTCTGACACCGTCAAGAACACATTTGCGAGTAAAGTGGAATGTGGGCTTGAGAACGACGGAATGTCGTTATTATGGTAAGTATGGCCTAAAAACCTTGGAGGACATGTTGTATTGTCAGGCTCTGTGTTGTGACTTAACCCCATGAACAATGCACACATCATCGAGTGCAAGATGCGACGTGTAATTCTCATGGCATTTAACGCGAAAAGGTAATTCATTATTTGGTTAAAAGAACTTGATGTGCTCTTCGATAGTCTCTCATGGGAGATTGACGGTTGAAGCTGCTGTACTGGCTCTTGCTGGGCACTTGGAAGCTTAAAGCTTACCGAAAGGAAACTGTGGGATTGGCAGATGTTAACCTGGGACAAATGGCTGTCATATCAACTACTTTGTGATTCAACATCCTTCTCCTGTGAAGTCTTGGGCGAGGAGGCTTTTATCGCTCACATTTTTACCTTACAACTTGCACACCAGATTGATACACACCCTCAGGGGTGACCTGAACACTGGTACCATCGGATCATGCGACGGCAACTAAGTTGCTCTCGCAAACTCATGCGATACTTGCTGTGAACATTTAACTCCTCTCCTGAGCTTTTCCTTGCCAAACTTCATTTTCTAGGGGAAGAGTTTGTCACTTAAGGGCTACTGAACTGCTGCTATGCCCTTCTTTCGAGTGGGCCAATAGGGAAGGGAATACCCAGGCAGTGTTGACTGTTGCCATGCCAGCATGCCTTTCGTCTCGTTCAAAAAATATGCACAAGCTAAATGTTCGCTTGCACAAGGAAAGGTCTCAGGTACTTCCACTTCCACGCACATAACATTCAATGTGGCCAGCTGGCTCCAAGAGCCAAATTGGGACCCCCTCCCAAGAAGGCAGTTTTTGTGCTGCGGGTTAGAGACGAGGAATCCAAACGGGAACGTCCTAGGGAACTTAGACGGAAGGCCCTAACGAAAAATGAGGATGAATTTATTTGGCCAAGCATAACTCCGCCCATGCTGTGGGTAAGCCTTTCGCGCTAATTCCGACTGCTAAGGTGGGAAAGAGTCATATTCTCCTGGATAATAGCAGGAAGTGAAATGACTGCCAGTTAGTTGAGATGCTTTCTCGTGATCTTGTATGTCTGCATCACGAACTGGCAACGGAGCTGTCAAAAATTCGAGCGCTTTAGTCGCGTTTCAACCTCCTGCCCGCGGACCCTTCAGTGACATCCAAGCGCCTCAAACCTAAGCGAACGGTTTTTTGTGGAGACAATCGAGGAGGCGCGTACTGTGAAGTCATCGTTTGATTCTTCGGTGGTGCCAACTCAAATTCTTGCTAGCTTATCAACCACTGTGGCAGATGAAGTTATCCGTCTGCATGCAGCCGGTCATGCGGAGCTTGCGGATCTCTTAACTAGGGCAGAAAAACTGAAACTTGCCATCCGGAAGCGTGAAGCCGAGGACGATCTGGATATAAGCGTTATTTTGTGCATTGATGTCTCCTTTCTTCGTTCCGTTTTGTTATTGAGGAATCTATTTTCGCAGAGGAGCAAGGATTTCAAGCACATGGTCATTCATAAAGGAAAAGCTAAACGTGCGCCAGGGAATGTGTTTGAGCGAAGGCGATATAAATAAACCTAAGCCCTCAATTTTCATATTGCTACTCTGTTCATGGCGAAATGTCGGCCTTCGTATTTGCCTACTATTCAGTCGGGTATGAAGATTTGAACGACACATTTCGGCGTGTTATTTAATTCGAGCAGTGCTTCTTGTGCGGTTTTGTTCTTTCTATCCCTTAAAGTAGTCCTTTTTTGTTTCGAGAATCCATCAAGCTAACTGATGTCATGATTGTGCTTGTTTCAGATTATTCGATTCGTATGCTTTTGTTGAAATGGCAGGGGAAAAGAACCAAGAAAGAAGGAATCATTGACAGAATAGAGTTTCAGTGAACAGAAAGTGCACAGAGTGGTGTGGAGACGGCGACATTTAGAGAGGGACCGTCTCGAAGAGGTGATCTTTTTGGGGAGGCCCACAATGGTTCGTGTTGTTGTTCGTTCCTTTGTGCAATTGCACTACCCTTCTTCTTCTGATAGCACTGTGCGCATTTTCCTTTCCTAACCACCACAGTGGTGTATGCAATCATCAATGATATTGGTGTAAAGATGGACACCGCGATAGGCATCACGGCTCCAATATTGCCCTCAGGTTGGGGCATTGAGTAGATGAGAACGAGCGTCGCAATTCCAATGTTCTGAATGCCCGTCTCTATTAATATTGTGATTATCTCAGCCCGAGAACGCCGACACAACCAGGCCATTACGTGGGCGAGGAGAAATCCAATCAATGGGAGCGCAGCTGCCGTGGGGAAGAAGAGGGGATAGGTTTCCAGCAGGGCGTAGATGGATAAATTGGCGTAGATCCCTAATCCGATAACAAAGAAGAGGAAGACAAAGATCAACGGCTTAAGGAGGAGGCTGACGCAACGCTTGGCTACTTTCGGCCAACGCCAGCATGCCAAGGAAGGCGGGGACCAGAAGGCAGCACAGCTGTACGGCGATTTGGGAATAGGGGATGCGGATGGCTTTGGTGTCGGAAAAGAAGCGGCCGTAGATGGAGAGTGTTAAGGGCATCATACCTGGCAATAGAAGAGGTTAATCCTGCGTTTAAACGTTCACGCGTGAGAACCATTGTTTGTGTCCGCTCTCCCATGCATATTAGGTGGGTAATTTGTCAAAAGGTAAATTACCTCAAAGAGGTGGCTGCTAAGCTAGTGCGAGGATTTCCTGTTTACCTAGTAGAGAATAGCACTTTTAGACGAAAATGCCTGTTCCTTATACGCTGCTGGCATTTGGAAGGCCAGAGAGTTGGACGCTTCCGAAGTCGCCGCCTGAGTTTCGTAGTCGGTGTGGTGACGGAAGATGCTATGGCAGCTGACAGGTAGGAGACGGAAAAAGTCTGCCCCAGCTGCCGGCTACGACAGAGGCCCGAGTTGTGACTCAATGTTGTGATCAGCTTTGGGCGACGCAAGAGTCACCTGAATCGGCGGGAGTCAACGAGTACACTTTCTAGCTTCTCTAGCGGTCAACGTCTCCCAACTCCCATTGCTTTTATCTTTTTTCCTTCACTCCTATACGGGTTGTTCTTCTAGCAAAAATATCCCAACCACTGGTTAGAGTACCGCAAAGAAAGAAAGAAAGAAAGAAAGAAAGCAAGGAAGGAAGGGACCGTTGACTCCAAATGAAATCATCCGATGACGTTCTACTTATCTCTGTTTGAGTAGCGCGCAGCGACTCGCTGATTAGCAATTGCTCATGAAAAGCGGTATGTTGAGCTTCTCGTGAAGGAGTTGAGCGATCAAATAACCTGTGGAGGACGTGGCGCGGGGAGAAATAAGTAGGCAAGGCTATTTTTTCGGGGGGAGGAGGAGGAGGAAACAAGCAGAAGTCTGCCTTCCGTGCTTTAAGCGCACTTCGTCTCCTTTACCCTCCTCGCCCCAACACCTGTCCCAACACTCCTCATTTCTGACAGGGCTCTCACCAGGACGGCTTGGTTCCCAGGGGAGCACGCAATCAGAGCTGGTTTTACCCTCTAAAGCCTTTGCCCGAAACCTACCACATGCCACTCAAGCAATCGTTTAGTCCGACGCGACTAGTGGTGCGCAGCAGTGGCTCGAACGAGGACAAGGTCTTGCCGGTCTCCTTTGGATCGGCGTCATGGAGGAGGCTGGGTGGCAATGGAGTTAATGCGGGGGCCCTGTGATCATTGGTCTCGGCCGAACTCGGCGGAGGCAGGATGGCGCTCCGGAACACGTTCGTCGGTAGTCCACAGTCTCACAGGATAATGGCGATGCGGAAGACGGCTAGAGTAAGCTCCTGGGCCGCACCCCGAGTTCGAAGCCTATGGCAGCGGTGTCGTTGTCTACTGTAGATTTGACAATCCAATCCTAGTACGTCTTGAGTTGATCCGTCTTGTCTTTGTTTTGGGTTTGGGTAGAGGCAGACTGGCCACGTGGTCTGGCTTCCCGAACCTAGGCCTTTAGAAATGTGGTGCCCATACGCCGACGTCGGATGGAGAAGACGAAGGCTACAGACTCGGATTGAGACTAATGCTGCAATGGCGCTAGGTTGATCCAAAAAGCCGGAATCACGGAGGCAACCTCCTCAATGCAGCTCTCAAAGACGAATGACCCAGTGTGAGGCGATATAGCGGTAGGCGAAACGGCAGCCTAGGATTTGGGGCGACTAGTCATATTGGAAGAAGATTAAATTGGTTTGTAGCGCACCCTCTTCGTTTAGATCATCATCTTTTTACAAGCCGTCTGACACAGTGTGTGTGCGCAACCAGCTTAGCAGAGGTCCAAAATGAGCTAGTAGGTGTCCCTTAATGTCAATGATATTCTTTGCGCAACCCAGCCCCAACCCCCACGCACCCACCTCCCCGCTTTTCCTTCTCCTCGACGGGCACTTAACCTTCGGGGTATTATGACATTCCAGGTTCCGTCAGCCGGTAAGTATGCACTTTTTCCAAAGGACTCTCACCTCGCCGTTTTCTGCCCACACGAAGCATGTAAAGTAGGGAATCTGAGTCGTTCAGGGACCGTCTGGTCCATTCCCCACCTCGGCCCCTCCCCTCCCCTGAAAAGTTTCCACTGCTGGCGAAAGTAACGCTCGCACTCGCGAAGGTGTTGTTCGCGCTCTGTAACGCCAATGGGGCCATCGAGACGAACGCCTCAATAGTACACACCGCCTGAAATCGCAGAGGTAAGGAAACGTCGGTTGTGTTAATAAATGCGGGCAAAAGCCACTGTTGAGAGAGAGGGGGAGAGGGACAGAGAGAAGAGTGGAAAGCAGGGTGTGGGGACATTGGAGCCCGGCGCACTGCCAAGTGTGTTTTTATAAAGCGTGTTTGTTTCCGTGGCCGTTTAGAGGGTGGCTCCGATCCTCGCAACCCCGGAACGAAGCTTCTCTCCTCAGCCCCAACTGCCTCGTCAGGCAAAAAGAGGGCTTGAGTTGTGCGCACCACTAGGAGAGGAAGACCTCCATCCTCCTCGAGGTTCCAGTCCTTTGTGTGCAGGTGTGCCTTATGCCAGTGCCTGCATCTCTGCCTCTACGTGTGTGCGAGCGTGAGAATGTGCGATTGTTGTTTGATTGGCAAAAAACAGAACTGTGTGGCAATCGCAAGAGAGACGCACACACATTGGTGAAAGTTGTTTGTGTCAACTGTCTTGAGAAGGACTATGCACGTCTGTCTCCTCATCCTCCTCTTTAGCACCCGCCACCACTCCGTGGCCGCTTTCTCTCCCACCGAGATGCAAGAGTCAACCGGTGGATTAATCTACGAGCCTAGCGTCCTCACCGACCGTCGGCGGATCGATGCCGAGGCCGCCAATCGGTCGGCCTCCGGTGGAATCGCGAGCGCAACCACGACCACGAAGACACTCACTCCCATGCATGCCTTCAATCTGTCCTGTCCCACTAAAAATCTCACCTTTACGAGTAATGGTGTACCCCACACTCTGGTCTGCAACTTCACCGGACACACGAGTACTCCTGTGGTCGCGTCCTTTGACACCGATCTTCACTCTGTGGCCACCCTCGTCTTCGCGTTCTGGATCTACGTTAGTCCGGGTGAGGTTGAAATGACGCTCAACTTCAGCATAGCCCGACATCGCATGGACAGTGTCTGCTTGAACGTGTGGATCGGGGAGGCGAATCAAGGCGGCGGAGGAGGCACGTTTCACTCCTTTGATCGACTGAACGTCAGTTCAGTGTATCAGTACACCCGATGGCTGGTGAACGGAAGTGGGAACCACTAGGAGAAGGAGGCAGCAGCGCTAGCGGTGAGGGGCATTCACCTGAAGGTTCTACGGCCCAGAAGTGTTTCTAGAGATCATATTTCGCGTCGTCGTAACAGGCATGATCTGCTGTCTCACCTTGGCCATGGGTTGTGAGTTAGACGCCATGACGATGTTTAAGTTCTTCAAGAAACCGGTGGCACCTCGATCGGCTTCGTGTGCCAATTTGTATTAATGCCGCTGGTGAGTCGGATTGCGCTGTTATTGCTTGCATTTTCGTCTAACTTCGTCAGGACCGATAGACGCTGACAGCCGCCGACTTTCCACTTGGTCGTTTAGATTTTCCTTTATGAATGACCATGTGCTTGAAATCCTTGCTCCTCTGCGAAAATAGATTCCTCAATAACAAAACGGAACGAAGAAAGGAGACATCAATGCACAAAATAACGCTTATATCCAGATCGTCCTCGGCTTCACGCTTCCGGATGGCAAGTTTCAGTTTTTCTGCCCTAGTTAAGAGATCCGCAAGCTCCGCATGACCGGCTGCATGCAGACGGATAACTTCATCTGCCACAGTGGTTGATAAGCTAGCAAGAATTTGAGTTGGCACCACCGAAGATTCAAACGATGACTTCACAGTACGCGCCTCCTCGATTGTCTCCACAAAAACCGTTCGCTTAGGTTTGAGGCGCTTGGATGTCACTGAAGGGTCCGCGGGCAGGAGGTTGAAACGCGACTAAAGCGCTCGAATTTTTGACAGCTCCGTTGCCAGTTCGTGATGCAGACATACAAGATCACGAGAAAGCATCTCAACTAACTGGCAGTCATTTCACTTCCTGCTATTATCCAGGAGAATATGACTCTTTCCCACCTTAGCAGTCGGAATTAGCGCGAAAGGCTTACCCACAGCATGGGCGGAGTTATGCTTGGCCAAATAAATTCATCCTCATTTTTCGTTAGGGCCTTCCGTCTAAGTTCCCTAGGACGTTCCCGTTTGGATTCCTCGTCTCTAACCCGCAGCACAAAAACTGCCTTCTTGGGAGGGGGTCCCAATTTGGCTCTTGGAGCCAGCTGGCCACATTGAATGTTATGTGCGTGGAAGTGGAAGTACCTGAGACCTTTCCTTGTGCAAGCGAACATTTAGCTTGTGCATATTTTTGAACGAGACGAAAGGCATGCTGGCATGGCAACAGTCAACACTGCCTGGGTATTCCCTTCCCTATTGGCCCACTCGAAAGAAGGGCATAGCAGCAGTTCAGTAGCCCTTAAGTGACAAACTCTTCCCCTAGAAAATGAAGTTTGGCAAGGAAAAGCTCAGGAGAGGAGTTAAATGTTCACAGCAAGTATCGCATGAGTTTGCGAGAGCAACTTAGTTGCCGTCGCATGATCCGATGGTACCAGTGTTCAGGTCACCCCTGAGGGTGTGTATCAATCTGGTGTGCAAGTTGTAAGGTAAAAATGTGAGCGATAAAAGCCTCCTCGCCCAAGACTTCACAGGAGAAGGATGTTGAATCACAAAGTAGTTGATATGACAGCCATTTGTCCCAGGTTAACATCTGCCAATCCCACAGTTTCCTTTCGGTAAGCTTTAAGCTTCCAAGTGCCCAGCAAGAGCCAGTACAGCAGCTTCAACCGTCAATCTCCCATGAGAGACTATCGAAGAGCACATCAAGTTCTTTTAACCAAATAATGAATTACCTTTTCGCGTTAAATGCCATGAGAATTACACGTCGCATCTTGCACTCGATGATGTGTGCATTGTTCATGGGGTTAAGTCACAACACAGAGCCTGACAATACAACATGTCCTCCAAGGTTTTTAGGCCATACTTACCATAATAACGACATTCCGTCGTTCTCAAGCCCACATTCCACTTTACTCGCAAATGTGTTCTTGACGGTGTCAGACTGACACTTTCTGATTATTCGTCGCTCTGTTTGTGCATGCGATGAGCAGAAGGGCCCAGCAGTTTGTTGATCGTCTCCGTATTTACATGAAGTCCGGTTCAGGCAGTTCAGGCAATCCCCTGATCCGTGGTAAAGGTGGCAACGGTGGGAGCGTTTACTTACGCGGCATTGACGCACGTACCCTTACCGATATTGTCACTCAGAATCCGAAGAAACGATTTATCGTAAGGAGCCATTGTATGACTAATCTTTCTTTCTTTTATTTATGCATGTTATCTGTGACCATCCGTGCAGTTCTCAAGGTAATGTGTGCTTAGGCGTCAAGGCAACAGCCGGTTGGCATTTCAGTCTGCGTTAGTAATGCGGTCGAGCCACTAGATTGGTAGGTAATCTCGACAGACACGATCAGCGCATTCTTGTTGCCCAAGACAGTGTGGGCGGCTCACCCATCACCAATGACATCGGGTGCCCGGATGAGGCTCGATCTCTCGTGTCGGATTCAAAGGTGTAAATGCCGCGTAATACATAGTCTTCGGCTATAGCCAATGGCAGACATCGGCCTTATCGGCCTTCCGAATGCTAAGGAGTCTAGTCCACTGCAGGCACTGTCGGGTGCTGAAGCCAAAATTGCCGCGATTAGCTATCCACATCATCGCAAAATCACCATGGCAGATCCACCCGGTAAGTCGCTCGCCGTTATTGCGTCGTTATTAATCCTGGTGTGCTGTGTTATTCAGGTGTGAGATTAAAGGAACTGTCTATCGCGGAATCAAGAGGCATCTGTTTGGAGTTTTCCTTTGTTCTGCGCTTGCGACAAAGCCCTCGCTAGGCAGTTATCAGTCGCTTTCCATAATTATTGTAGGCCTTTATCCTTGTGAACTTTGTCTACCTCTTTTCCACGCCACGAGCATTTGCGGTCAGCCAATCACTTCCTATAAGGAGAATTGAGTGAGAGTTGTTTGAGATGTTTCATTGGTTAAAGTACGCTGCGCGGTATTGGTATTAGTTAGTCGGTGGTGTCCCAACGCGTGACGACTTGGTCCTCGCCTCTTTGTGCTCTCTAATATTTGGTTTTGGTGAGTCGTGTCATAATGAGGAAAAGGTTCCGACATTTGTGTGTTTGCACCTTCCTTGTTCTACCAACGGACGCCTTTGTTGCGGTGTTTCTTGATATTCTTTTGTCTCTTTCGTTTGGCAAGTTTGTTAACTATGTGGAGTTGTTTAATCACTCGAGTGATATTAACGCCTTCGGTAATGCTGAATACCCTCCAATGACGGTTTCTTTAGCTATTGAGGTCTGACGAGGTGCGAGGTCTCTTGCCTTCTTTTCGCTAATGCTTTGTTTTATTTGAGTCTTGCGTTTCAGTGTAGAACAGGAGGAAAGTGTGGAATAATTTTTGCCTACCATAAGGAACGTCTGGCCTCGTTTGAGATCAGCACGGCGAACACTGCAATGTCGAATGTCAAATAGGTGGGAAGAGAACGAGAGAGAGAGAGAGTTAATGGTAACAGGAGTTGTGTAGAAATGAGGCCGTAGAGGTTGCGGTTTGAAGTCTTGCTTTATCTATCCCGGTTCTTCTTGCATCACTCTCCTTGCACCAGGTCTGAAGGACATAGCTACAAAATTAGGTGGCGATCAGCGGACGCGTGCGTCTCAGCCGCAGTTCCGTCACAGTGCCTTCCTGAAGCAAATGGAGCGAACCGCCTGTCTTCTGGCAGTCCTGGACTACCTGGGTTTTCAGGCCAAACAACACTCACCACTTCGTGGACCTATAGCAACCGCGGTTTTACTGGTGAGCCAGTTTCAACGCTACGCTCTGGGCCGCCTCGTTGGCAAGCCCATGCTCTGTGCTCTAAACAAGATGATTGGTGTTTGTGGCAAGGCAAACCAGCCCTAGAAACCCTCCTCTCAATGACAGCGCCAACGCATGCGGTAGACACACGCACACTAGACAAATTAAGTACACTCTTTCTTCTCATGTCCTCTTACTTTGATTTTAATGATTATGATCTTGGATCTGCTCCCCATAAAATTGCGAATTCTATCCTAAACGATCGTGGCTCGGTATCTAGCCTTGTATTTGGTTGGCCAACCAATGCTGACTCTGATCCTGCTACAGATGAATTTTTTCTTCAAAGTCAAACTACGTTGATCCCTTTTCCTTCTGATTTACCGGCCTTTTTTACTCCAGTCTACACTTTGCCCAGTTATATTTACGCTTGCGGACTTGATATGAGCCTCTCTTCCTCGCCCTTCCTTTTGGTCGCCATTGCGGCAAAGAATTTTCAAAGTCTCTTGTGCCTTCCTAAATGTCAGGAATCCTTTGATGGTCCATCAGTGGCTTATTCGAAACTACCCAGTCTGTTAACCAGCTTGACCGAACGCGGACTCTAAATTTTACTGTCTTGTCCTCGGCTTCCTCCCTTCAACTTCCTTTTGTTTAATGCTTTTTATTGTGAATGTCAGGATTCCACTTAAACTCTCTTCTTTTGTAACTGCTGTTCTTCACTCAACCTCTTCTTTCACCAGTGACAGTTTTCTCATGCACTTTTTGCCTTTTTTTTGACGTGGATTAAGGACTAAGTAGTCTTCCGAGTGACTTCTTTGCACTCCTGAGTCTCAAGTCCCTCCGGTTTTCGGCAGTCTACATCCAGATCTGTCACACAAGCGCACACATATTTCGAAAACATGTATTCTACTTGCGAAGTCTTCATCCCCTCACGACACTGTTGTTCATACCCTTGTAGAAGATTTTTTGTAAATTACAATGTGCTCGCATCCACCCCGGCTAAGGCACAAAGTGGAAATTGCGGTCTATTGACTTCAATTTTTTTCCCGAATTTGCACTCGTGGCCGACTAACCTTCCGATTGCATAACGTTGCATGACCTTCATCTCAAATACCTGATATCCCCAAATACCACATTTCACTTCTCCACCAAACGCTTGGAAGGGAGTTAACTTGACGATAATGTTTTCATGCCATTGTTTGCCAAATTCAACTGCCTTACTCACGAAAGGCGGCGGAGCAAGTGAAAGAAGTACTGTTAAGCAACGATGTTGACGCCATTTTGGAGCCTGTTAGACTCCCGTCGTCCCCTCTTTTTCGTCACGATTTCCGCTTTGGAGACGTCTTCGTGGTCTCTGCTGCGCAGCGCATAAAACTCCTGGGTAGTTTTCTCGATATTGTCTACTGAAACCGTTTAAATCGATTGCGTTGTAACACAAAAGTTTCACTATTCTCAGCTCAAGACCGGCTTGCGCCATTGGCTTGAGGTTATCGGGTTGAGAAGTTGAAAAATTACTAGGAAAAAGCGGAAAGGAGTTGCGAGGAAGTCATTGAATCCGCTCTCAAGGATCACTTGCCCAGAGAGTAGTGAAATTGCGACAGTTATTTGCCTTCTTTGTAAATATGCCACTGCTGATGCGCTTGAAGTAGACTCCGGAGAAAATTTACTTGCTTAAAAAACTTGGCGAAGAGGTGTACGGACTAGGGGAATAGTCTCCACGTGCCAGTGCATAAACCACTACGATGCCTACCGCCGTGAAATTGGTTCCAGCAGTTTACTTTTATATCGAAACTGTGTCAATAAATATGTGTCTTGACTGTGACCGGGTTACCAAGGTCAATTATGGTGCAGATGATACGAGCAACAGTCCGGTATAATCTCGTACATTTGACAGAGCCGTGTCTGGCAGACCGAGAAGAGATATCTGAGACTTCTAGCTTGTTTTGTTAATTTAGGGGCTCCTTTGAAATAAGCAGTCTCGAACGGAACCCGACTGTGCTTCGAACAATCGGCAGCAGAGGGATCTCGGAATTCACGGGGCAGCCGTGCCTGACGACTGAAATACTACTGTTTGTGGAGGTTTCAGTGTTGGACAAACAACAGTTGCACAGGATGAGCGTTTTTTAGGCTCAGGGCGGTCAAAAAAGATTTTTATGGAAGACACGACAGTGTGGAACGTCCTGTAAAACGGACTATAACACGCTTTTTGAAACCTGCCATGGACAGGCTAAATGATAACCAAAAATGGCAAGCTTTTATGGAGTGGTCGTCAACACAGTTCAAGTTGTCTCACCTCTGGTCTTGACCTCCTGCCTCAAGAACCTCTCCCTCGCCGCTACTTTGTACCCTTGGACTGGCGAGATTAAAAGTGGACACGTTTTGCAGATGGTTGTGACAGATACGCTGCCTTGAGGAGACCTGCACACACGATGAGGTCGAGTGCGTGATGCACTGTGATATGGATAACAAGGAGTATGTTGTGAGGGCAATAATAGCGTGGATAGAAGGCATGGGAGGTGGCAGAGAAATCTGGAACTCAACTTTTCCTCAGCTACTTCGAGGCCCCGTCTAACGCCGAGAGGAGAGTGCTCGGTGCCATGTAGGTGCTGTTAATGGGAAATGGCGGTTCGAAGAGGTGTCACACTTTGGCCACTCCTTTTGGCAGCCAGCCACACGTGTCCTATCACAAATTGGGCAATGGGATGAATGTTCGTGTCAGGTGCCGCGTCATACAGACACAACCAATAAGTAGCTAAATGATGGTGTATCTACCAAGGCGAATTGAGTATCCCAAGACGCCTGTGGAGTTGGCTACAGAACAATGTTATGGTATCTTTAATGAAAGTGCTGACATTGCCTCGTATCATGGGCAATTAGGCACGTTTAACAAAAAACCTATGCCTTGATAGGAATAGAAAACATTTTCAATAGGGTTAATAGAGACTTGAGGGACTTTAGGCGGATGTGGTGGAAAGGATTCGCGCCTAGTGTAAGGTTCAGAAAGGTCTTTAAAATTCTACTTCATCTTAACTCGTACGCAGATGCATCGGTGATTGACTCCTTCACTAAAGCCTCACACGTTGAGATAGTCGAAGAGGATCACCATGAGTGCCGTAAAACTCACTATTTTCAACCAATCGTTTGCGGGGGCAATCCCACAGGTAAGTGAAAATGACCTTGGTCTAGGGAGCACGTTCTGAAATAGCCAATCCGACTTGGGAAAATGAAGAAGATATTTCGGCAAAATCATTCGTTCAGACGACGTAAAGCGACAAACGGATATGATTTACATGAGGGAACAGAATGCGCATCCTGGTATTACGGGATAATAGATCTCCGACTAAGTTTTTTATAAGCCCACATTGTGTTCAGATTTAATTATAAATCTGAACTACATCCTCCTCTCGTGTACCTGTGTGTGGGTGTAAAAGAATAGATTTGATATGCCGGAAACAGACGACCGAATAACCAGTGCGCTAAACGAGTCCAAGTCAGACCGAGAAAGGAGACATATTTTTGAAGAAAAAGACTCAACGTACTTCACAGCATTAACCTTCAAAAGTGAATTCGTACAGAACGCCAATTCATTTGCGACACTGACCTGAAAATCTTGCATTACTTCGGTCTCTATAGCCATCATCGCCTAGAGCCCTGGAATAAGCCATGAAGTGGTTAAATAAACCGCTAAGTGGAGTGGGATTTTGGGCTCAGCACACCGTACCAATCGCCATTTCGCCCCTTTGTTAAGAAGGATGGGTAGCGTCGCTAAAACTTTCTCCAGGCTACCCACGTTATTTATCCTCCACAAGTGCGCAAATGGAAAATATCGACCCTTTCAGGTTTAAGATGGATGACAATTATGTCATGTCAACACGGTCTACTCGACACCAAAGATGTTTTCACGCTCTTTGCACAAATAGATATATTGCTGATTTGTCAAATAAGGGCATACACTAACCTGTAGATTGCTGTGTCAATCTATTGACAAGTCCAGTTGATTACATACAAGAATGTTTTTGGAGGCAGGCGTGAGAGATTCATTTGCAGATAACGAGGCTATCTGCTATTGCACATTACCAATTGTTGACCTTTAGACTTGCCACTTCAACCAATTAATTGTCCTTACTGGTCGAGAAACTGATGAGTGGAAGGAGTTAGTGACTACTGTCAATGTCGCCTCTATTTCACCACGCCTGATGGACTAGCCACTTTGCTCTGCCACATTATAATCACATTTTCACTCATTTCCACATACACACCCTCTTTTCCGCTAACTTGCTCCCATTCTCGTGTCAGCCCAACTATTGTGGAATTTAGAAAAATTTAGTGACAGTGTGAAATAAGTCCTGGTCAAACTTAAGGAACGCCAAAGTGTAAAAGCGGCGTGTGGGAATAGGGAAAAACGATAAGCCTCGAGAAAGGAGCAAATGTGCTCGAGAGTGGGGAGGGCTTGCGATTGAATAGTGGGACTGACGCGCAGTGAACGTGAGATTTGCTATTTAACTGTTTTTTAGCCAAGGTGACGAAATTGTGATGAGTTAGCATGAGAATTTACGGCACCGTGCTAGGTTCCACTATATATCTCGCACAATCGCCGAGATGCCCCAAATGCCACCTATTCAAACTCTACCACTTCTCTCTCCGTCTTCCCTGCTCCACATCGCCATCTTACGTCACGGCCACCCAATGAAACGGTGGAATGAGTGGGACCGCGTGAAGTGCCAATTTCGGTTCCTACGTGGTGCATTTCCTTAGTTCAAATCGACGACAATCTCTCACTCCCAACCCTTTCTTTCCCTCCTCCACATTGTTTTTCCTATCCTTGCAAGGTCTACTTCCCCCCGATCACTTAGGTGGTCGAATTCTTATCCTAATGGACGTCTTCTGAAACGCAACGGTACTTTCTGCACATTAACGCTGCCTTGTCGTTAGCACTACTTCTACATAATGAGTAAAGCTGTAACCAGCCCATTGTCTGACTTTGTTGATGGCTAAGAAAAACGAAGCGAAAGTTTCTGGAGGGGGAAGGTGGAGTCAGCACCGTTTCACTGTAAGCCTGCAGTCAAGCATTAGAGCACACAACGACTATGATCAAGTTACTCCCTTTCCTCCCCTATCTTCTGACTGCATTTCGCGCCCCGCCCTCATGGCAAATGTCTCTAGCTTTTCTAAGTTCCTTTTCACATGTCGCATGCCAAAACACTGCAACTATTTGCTTCGCCCACCTTTCGTCTGAAAAAGCGGCCACCAGCTACTCGCCTATGTCCACAGTCCCCTTTCCTCACACAATCTTGCAGCCACCCCTTCTTCATCGTCGATGAATAAAGGAAGCTTCATCAACAGTATTGGTGGACGCACTCAGTAACTCACCAAATGGCAATGCATAGGTGAACCATCTTTTTCTATGTGTCCACCCCGGCAATCACTTACCACCAAGGCTGATGGAAGGTGGTATGGAATGAATTAGTTGCGCAAACTTGTTTCCCACTACTCTTATTTCCACCTTCTCAACAAGTAGCAGCTCAGGCATCATTTCGGCGTTGGCTCGGAACATAGGCTACCGCCCGCCGCCGCCGCCGCCGCCGCTGCCGCTGCCCGCTGCCCACTGCCGCTGAATGTCCGCTATATGCATCTTCAAAAAAGTGCCCCCAAACTCACCAATGTGAAGATCGACGAGCGTTCGAATACTAATCCTCAACTATTCACGTAACTCAGTTGCAGTTCACATTGAGTTAAGTACCCCCATTGCAATTACCTCAAACCGACCTCCAACATAACTTGTCATGTCAACAAATTCGACCCATAGACAAGACCGCTAACATGACTTGTTAACATTCGGCTGTGCCTATTGGGCATTTCATTTGCCCTCATATATGAATGCAACAACGAGGAGGAGTAGTGAGAGTAGCAATTGATTTCACTCTAGTAGTCAAAACAGAGCAGAGCAAAGCAGACCAGGCGGACGAGACGAGGCGAGGCGAGTCCAGATATGGTCGGAGAACGAGCAGTTGGTCCAATTTGTCTTCTGCCACCAAAATTAAACCGTCGTCAATCTCGGCGCTGCAAGCCACAAATGTGAGGACCTCACTGATTGGTGTGTCAACACAGGGAAAAAAATGCTCGCCAAGGCATTCCATGAGGAAACAGGCACGCAGACGAGGCAAACTAATAAGTCTATGAAGGATCAGTGGCCTCCCTATCTCGTACAAACCCCCTAAGAACTGACGCATTAAGAAGAAAACACGATGCACACCGCCTAACCCTAAAACAAATATCCACTTCTACGACCGTTGACCTTAGTCCCGCCTTTACCACATCCCCTAAATAATCCGCGATCTAAAGAAAAATGTAAACAGCACAGTTATTGACACAATGAATATTTACAAATTTTTTACCTATTTTCACTAAACACGAATGCCAGACATGCCCTCCTATTTCACAGTCTTCCATTTAGGAAATAATGGCTTCAATCGCAAAATTGCGCCTTAGTGTGGGATAGATGAGATACTCTTGCGAGTCATTACTATCGGCGGTCATAATATTAAAATTTCCCCTTTCCCATTCAAAGTTTTATCACCTTCCTCAGAGCCTCACTATATCATTAGCCATGTCAAGAGTTGGATACATTAAAAAAGGGAAATATCTTCGCTGTCAGTACGTAAGGGCGCTCAATCCTACCCCGTAAAATGGATTAGCGTTTTGTCAAAATGCACGAGTAGCACAAAATAAAGCAATGCAATAAGGATGGATTTGGTCAGAAATAGGCCCCATTCTTCCATCGAGGGCAGCATCAACTATCGTCCTCAGCGGTTAGGTCTCGGGGACACATCGTAATTCCTACTTATCTACCCACACAACAACACACGCGTAAAATTCTACTTTCGGAATGATATGTTATGACCACATTGCATGCGGCTCGCTCACCCACACTTGTGGTGCTCATATTTACTCAACTCTTATCATTTCAGATAATTCGATTAGAAGAAAAAGCGTGTGCCAAACAAATTGTCCATATCCAATGAAGCCATGTCCAAAAGCAGAAAGAATTTAAAAGATTGCCAACTCAAAGGCGGATGTCACGTCATAGTTGGAAACACTCTTGCATCAAATAAGAGAAGTAAATTCCTCTACAAAATAGGACTCAAGACAGGCTAGCATTCACATCTTAATCGCATGGTTTCTCCCTCAGGGGCTTTACTTGACAACCTCTTCGATCCGGTAACGACATAACGCAGCACCCCGTCCAGGCTGTGAAAAGTCATCTTCCGCCAAGCTAAGATTGTTCAAATCATACCAAGACTTATTCTTTAAAAAAGGAAAATATTCTGGTTATCATATTCGACTGTTATCTACTCCAAATCATTTGGCAATTAGCCATTACAAGTCCTCACGGACCAACAAAGTATATTCACATAAGACTTAGTTAGTTAAAGCGGTTCATTTTCCGCAGGGCAACAAAGCTTCAGCAATAATGGGCACGTAGGTCCAGAGAGAAGTTCTTTGCCAGCACGCAAAAGTCCTGTGTGGCTTCTCGGTTGCCAGCAATTGAAAGTTGGCAAATGTATGACTCATGAGCTTAGGACGACAAGAGGGACAAATCCACTGACTCCACTAATTGTTCTCTTCCAATCAACTTCGCATAGCCGTCCCACGCATTATTACGTTACCACTACAGACCTCCTTAAGATTTACCATCAAAAAAGTGTTCATTGATAAGTACTAAGCAAAAAGGATAGGCAATTAGGCATTCACAAACGAACCCGCTCACTCCCACCAACGGGCACAATCGCACAAATCTCCCTGACCGCACAGTCCGCATCCACCTTCGCTAAATTAAAATAATCTTATGAATTAGCTTCTTTTTCGCACTACTTCCATTTGTCCCCTCTATGAAACGGACACATAACTGCTTCCCTCTACTGTCTACTAATGCCTCAATATTACTCGTCTGGCCACCTGCACTGCGGAAAATGTGTATATCCGAATTCTGGTCGTGTGATAATTCACTACATTATTTACATCGCCACCTTAGCCAATGTCACTCACCAAATTTGCTTCAAGGGTTTGGTAATGTGTGCGTGGCATATTACATGCTGTCTAAGCCTGCTCCACTTGTCCGTCGAAGACATTTCGCACATACGCCTCAACACCGTTCAGGCCGCATGAGAATAAGCGTAGGTTACAACTTGTAACCCACCTCCCCCAGGTCCTTCCTACATCAGCGAAGGGCACCCTTCTCCCTCCTCATGCCACAATTTTCGTGGAGCTACATTGGGGGAGAGAAAATGCCTTAATTAACATCAGCCAGGACAGCCAGCCACCCAGCCAGTCTCCTTTCTTCCACTTCCCTTTATCACAATTTCTTACATCTTCTGCCCACACCCCTTAAAATCTCTCTCGTCTCCTCTTTCCCTCTCTCCCACTGCCTCTCCCTCTCTCGGGCTTATCAAAGTGCTTCTTCAGGGTGCCATCTCCGCCCACTCTCCACAACTTTACTCCACCACCATCCCCCAAGACCGCTTTTGCCGCAGTTGGCGTAGTGGCTCAATTCCCCGGCTCCCGTGCTCATTCCCTATCCATCCTCCTCCCTGAATTTGTGGATATCAGGACAGGAAACTTAAAATGGCATGTGTGGGGGGAGAAGGAAGGCGAACCGGGAATGGGAACTAATGCTTACACCTACGATAAGGGCATTTTGGCCACTTAACACTGTAGTGTAATAAATGGTCAACTGACTGGTTTTATGCGGTGATGCCCAAACTTTTTTACACCTTCTAAGTGGTCTAACTGATCCACTTTCACCCTTTGGCTTTTCCTCCTTCATGTTGATTCGAGTTTCTCTCCGATCTCGTGACGTGGTTTGATGCTGTCTCGTGTAATGCGATTTGCTTGGTTCTCCAATTTGTTTTTCTTGCTATGTTTCCCACTTCCTCCTTATGTCCTCTGACTCTCTTTCAATACCTACGTGCCGACACTCTGCCGACGAATCTTTTCGTCGACAAAGCCAACACAGCAATGTAGGTGCGGAGGCGTGCGGAGGACCCATATGCGCCTCTGCAATGCAGGCAAAACGGACAAGCAGTGAGAGCAGTCGAGACGAGTGAGGACAGGGAAGATACGGCTAGATGAGGGGAAATGAATGGAGGAGTAGAGAAGAGAAGAGAAGAGAAAGAGGAGAGGAGAGGCGAGACATCGGGAGTAGAGGAGAAAGAAGTACAAATTTGCTAGTGGCACTAAGCTTCCACAGGAGCAGTTTACCTTTGTTGACAAGGAATTTCACGGGTTTCATCCTTGCTTTCCTTGGTGCAAAAACCCGAGCAGGAATTGTCTGGAATCCGAAATTTGCTGATGTGGTAAGCCAAGGATGCCTTAATACGTCTTTTTGTGTAAATACCCTCGTGCTCTTTTTTGTGTAACGTGCTCGTCAGACGTTTTCACGACTTCATAAATCATGCTTAACGTAAGGTTATTTAGCCTTTTGAAAAAGTTTACTTATGTCAGAGGTAATTTTTTGTTTCTTTTTAAGGCTTCTATTTAATATCATAGTCTTGTCGAAGTGGCTATTCGATTGCGGTGCTGATGTGAGTATCCTCCGGTGGCTGCTGCACTTGCGGCGTTCTTTTTGCTGGTTGATAATGTGCCTCTTACCACGGTATAATGTCGAAAAATGTACCACATTATTCTCAGTCCAAGCCTCTGAGGATGTTCCTCGTAGACCGCAGCGGCTTGGTAGAAGATGGTCTAGTGCGATTCCATAGGCTCTCGCGAGGACGTTCTAGGTGTGGGGGGCGTGTAGGGCGGGACGAGAAAGAGCCGGTAAGAGTTTTATTTTCAAGTCAGAGGAAGGAGAGGTCTAGACGATTCACTAATCGCTAAGCATCCTAACAAAGATGCTTTTATTGGCTTCGAGTAGCAGAACCGAGACCCATTAGGTTACCGAAATAGACAAGGTGAGGGCGAATGCGAAGGTGCGACGCGAGCCCGTCGGGGAAAGCTGGTGTCAATTCTCTTTTCAAGTAGGAGGGCAGTAGCATGAACTTCCTGAAAAGGCTCACTCCGCTCAGCCTACGAAATCGTTTGCCTCGTTCCTCAACTTCAGCTGTGAGGAAGGTGCGACGGATGGGAGAAAAATGAGCTTGGAGGACGGATTCCGAGCCAGGAGGATGATTTGGGGAGTTGGACAGGTTGTTGAATACGTTTCAATGGGAAAAAACTGCAGTAGGAAATATGCTTCGTATTGGAAGTTAAGAAGACTCCGAGTCAGCGGATTTGTGCCGGGTGATAGAGAATGGAATGTGGAAGGCGGAATGTGAGGGAATGTGGCTGTTTCCCGGTGTTCGAACTGTGGGATTTGAATGTGTTGGTCACCGCATTGGCGGGCTGCGGCTACGTCTTCGCCTATTCCTTCACTGCTTTCCTCCACTTATCTCTTGTACCACCTAGACTATCATCGAACTATTTGTAGTCCGGCAGTATCTTCAACTTATCGTCATCACTGATTCACCGTGTCTGAGATGGATTTACAATCACCCGCGAACAAAATTTTTGTCAAATCATAGTAAATGAAGCAACCCGCATCTACCAACTAACGTGGTGGCCCACACGAGGAAGGTGCATGTCCACACACATACTGCACGCATGATACCGTGGCCCAGCAGTTTCGGCTGTGATGCTCTCAGACGGTCAACAGTTCTCCCTGCCGGGCCTCTGGCATTCACTGCCAAGTTTCCCCTCGCCTTTTGTGAGGGTTCTGGACTCAATGACAAGTGACAACTCAACGTGTGGTCCGACATGCCGTCGCAGCCAACCTAGTTTCCTCTCACACACACGCCGCAGGACAATGATTTCGTTTAACGCCGCTTCTCATTGCTGGTGAATATCTGTGATCCGCGGTCCAAAATCCTGCTAAGTAAAATGGAAAATCATCGTTGCCTGGATTCGTCGACGACGAACACGAATTAAATGTCTGTTCATTAATTCAACTTCCATCGTATTAAACGACTTCATCTTATTTCACGGCCGTTCATAAGTGTGCCTTTGTGAAGCACCATCGACGTCCAGCGTTGTGGCACGAGGCGGATATGCTGCACGTTGGACGGACACTGTGCAGTAAAGTAAGTGGGTAACCCTGAAAAATTATTCAGCACTATATTGTTCCAGGCTATCACTCAAATAAACGATTTTTCCAGGAAGTGGCATTGCATAGTGTGTGTTAACCAGTTGAAGGTCATTTCATTCGAATTTATTGATACGACAATTCATGTTGGAGGTCGGATGGCAGACTGGAATTTGAAAAAAATAAGAAGCATGATGACACCTATCTGTGCGCCAACAATTTTGAAGACTTGAAACAAGAATCTTAACTGACTTGGAGTACTATTTCGAGGATATTGCTTTGCATTTGTCAAGTTCCACTTTTCGTGAATTGGGGAGCACTTTGTTTAAAGATGTATAAGAGCCGACATTCGGCATCAGCCCGAGTTAGACTCGACCCACTGGCGCCTACGTGCTGCTTGATGAAAAAGCGGATTTAGTGGTGGAGAACTAGTCGCGCAACTAACTTACCAAGACCCTTCCATCAACCTGGTGACAAGTCACTCTCGACCAGACACATCGAAAGTCGTGATTGATCCACATATTACCATTTGTTGAGTTTACTAGGTGTGTCCGATTCCCACCCAAATTAATCAAATGCCATTAATAATACCGCAAACTCGGTCAACCAGACAAGCGTCCAAATCTCCACTTTAGCCTGAAACCTCCGTGCAATAACCGCGTTCTTCTGCAGAAGAGTCGAGGGTCGTTTGCAAAAATATTTAAGTGCCTTAAATGATGTCACTGAATGGGAGGAGTTAGGCAGTTTCTACGAGTTGGGAAGGAAATGAAAGGGGCAGGTAGGTGCGTGAAAGAGTCGAAGGAACGGCGGGGACGAGTAGGCTCTAATGACTTGAGATTCTTTCCCCACCCGAAAATCTGTGTTCTCTTAGCCCAACAACGGCCCAGCACTAAAACTATCGACATGTAGCTTTTCTCCAGCATGAGAGGAAGCGTGGCAAGATTGACAGGATGAAGTGAAGATGTGTAGTTGCAAGAAATTTTGCCAGCCGAGACAACATTTCATGACTTTACGTGGCGTGGCATAAAGTCCAACTCTAGAAAACTAATTGTCACGGGCGAATGTTCAACATCTTTACGGAACTATGACGAGGAGAGATGCAATACTCGCGCTTGGCATGGCAGGTTCTAGGAGCCTGGTCGAACGCGTACTGCATCGTACTTTATTAGTGGAAGGCGTCTCGTGATGGTGTACTTGTGAGTGAAGTCTGATGAACTGCGAGATCCAATGGAATTGAACTAGAACATCTCTCCGCCTAAGCCACCCGGTCCTACAGGGAGCATCTTCAGAGGCTTGAACTGCGGGCTTTATGTGGTGGATTGGTGAATGCACTATGGTCAATTGATGAGTGGAAGCCTTGAAGCATCTCTGTTTCCAGTACACTATCTTACCTGTAACCGGAAAGATCTGTCACATCTTACAGCATACAATCCGGCAATAACGGCTCCCTCTGGTCCACACGAGAAGATTTGAAAGCATAAGTTTTAGTCTTTTGCTCCGCAATGAGTGTGAACACTCTAGCTGTGCCAGTGGAGTCTATTCCAAAACAGGTGGAGTCCGTGGCTGGGAAAGGAGCAAGAGTGAAAGCAATTGATAGGTGACGGTCTGTTGAACGACCATATCGTCCGTGCCTACTAGAGTGCGCATCGTCGTCCAAGCAATTTTTGGTGCGCCGGATGAGGATGTTCACCAATTACACTGACATCCCCATTAGATCGACGCGAACTCTGATGGTTTCCGATTGCACGTGAACGACAGTCGCAGTGTAAGCAGACATTACCCAATAATGTAAAGCTACGCACAAGCGAAAACTTCCTGAGACTATAGTTTACTTCGAGGGGAGTGTGAAGCGAAAGGAGAAATTGAAACGGGACGTCCCGAACTGATTAGGTGATTTATAGGGAAGAAGTGACAATTAGCGACGCAAGAACCGTGAAGGCATATTTTCCAACGCAGGTGTTTGGGGAAGGGCCACGAGCGAGATCGCTCATGAGAGAAAAATAGGTGTACATCTGGCGGAACTCAGCTCTCAAGCTGGGCAAAATGTTGCAAGGCGGTGCATGCGACATCGTCGTACGACACCGTAAATTAAGCTGTTTGTGGATAGCAGTCCGTATTGTCAAAGCGCGTCAGACAGAATAAGACTATTACGACATTTGATGCAACCGAAGAGTTCTTCTACTCCCTCGTTTTTAAAAAAGGGGCAGAATGAGGAAGCAATGGTATCGTATATCGGAATCATCCCTCAACGTCACTTCGGATGTCACTTTTTTTTCAATACTGTTGTCCTCTAGTGGCAGTCCTTTATCGGTCTTCCACATTTCCATCTAGAGATAACTTCGTAGTCAGTACTTCCACATGCCTTTCCGTTGATCAGTTCGGCTGTTACATGGGTAAATGGTATCTTATCATCCCTAGGACTACAAAGGTAAACAGCAACACGACAAAGCCACACCGTCAGGCACGTCATGCCAATCACAGTGTCAGTGAAAACAGCATTGACGATTGGTGATTTGGACTTAAGCCTAGCGTTCTTACGTGCATGATACAAGGACTTGAGAGTGCAAAAATGTTGAGTATAGCCTAAGCATGAACCAGAGATGATCAAATAAGCAAAGTAAACAATGAAACACAATAATTAAAGGACTAATGAAAGTATGAACAAGCTTAAATATGTCACATAAGCAAAAGGTAGCAGGCAAAATGTAATTCTGCAGTAATGTGCGCCAACTGGAGTGTTGTAGGAGACGGTATTACTCTTCCTTATCAAATGCTGATTGACTGCATTGTCGGCCGCACCTTTTATATATAACTTTAAAAATAATCAGGGTATTGCGCTCGTCATCAAAATATCCTACTTCTAACAATCCACTGCAGCTGATAGATGTGATGTCAACCCCCGAAAGAAGAAATTTTCGCCCCTAATCTCAATCACTGACGGAAAAGCCGACGAAGTATACAACAATGTCCTAATACAAATAAAACTATCCAGCGCTTATTTATTTATTCATTAGTAATAAGGGGCGCAAAAACACATCTAACTCCAAACAATAAACAAATAATACAATATTATTTCATTTGTAATGGGCTAAATGGCAACAAAAACTACACCCCTATCAAACCTTCCTTCACAAGAAACCGCAAATAAATATAAGAACAGTAATTGTAGCTTCAGCACGAACATAGGTAATCATCACGTCAGGCAAAACGAAATAAGGCAATTTCAGCACAAAACATGTTGTCTCGCTTCAAGTTAAGACTTCCATTTTTTCACCATACTTTGACATGAGAAACCAACAGGGGTAAAGCTTTCCACAAATACTTATTCTTTTACGATTAACTAGTGAACATAAGGCTTTCTAAACCACGTGGCTCCTCTCATCACCTGGTACAGGACGTCGTCCATTTCTCTGACTCATGTAACTGTTGACAGTTATGGAAGTTATTCTGCCAATCTGTGTGCCTTTTAGGGTGCAAATTGTTCCCCTTCTTCCTTTATTACAACTTTCCTGCTTCATTTCTTTTTTAATGTGCGTCAAATCTGAACAACATGGTCGGCGTAGAACGCGGTTTGCTTATACATGTAATGAGAATGTTTCGGAAAGGCTTCATATACCCTGCATTCGTTTGTGTGTAAACATTGCTTGGTTACCATATTCACCTCTCGACACTACTTGAATCCACTAAGTGTGTGCACACATTGATATCTAGAGGTGAGGTATACAATTGAGTCTATTCGAGAGCACGGGGAATCTGTGGCAGGCAGCAGTAGGCCAAGAAGTGTGCGGTAGCAGTTGATAGATGACGATGTGTTTGAACGATGATATTGTCAATGCCTACGAGTGTATCATCGTCCGAACACTTTTGCGTCGCATGCTTAGGGATGTCGTTATTCCATGACATCCCCATTAACTCGACGCCGTGAACGGAAGTGTCAATGAGAAGCCCGTATCTGCAAGTACGCATTGACCAAAATATTGTGAAATTGCACACATTCGCTGACTTCCTTTTATATTCAGGTGAGATGAAGTGGAAGGGAAAGAAAATTCAACGGGACCGCGATAATGCGGGGGTGATTTAAAGAGAAACGAGTATTAAAATATGGATGTGAAGAAATCGCTGAAGCTCGCAGAACCGGTGACATCTCATTTCACTCTGGCAGCTCATGATGTTGTCGCGATCGAGGTTAGAGGACGCCACTTACACATGACATTAACCCACTCGACGATTTAACAGGCCTATGTGGGAAAAGTGCTGAGTATTAATTTTCCAATTTTCTTCATCCGCCTGATTTTTCAAAAGGGTTCATTCTAGATAAAGGGTTTTGTGGGTGGGAGACGAGATCTACTGAGGGCGCTAAGCAGGCATAATTCACATCGTAATCACTTTCTGTTACCTCAAAGAGCGATACATTTTTTCGTAGGCTTGTCTTTCCTTTCTGTCCCTATTTTTGTGCAGATTTTCTTTCGTACCTTCTTCCGTTTGATAAATCTCTCGGGGCGATGGTTGTCATCATCGGGAGAGATTGTCCGACAGTAGAAGATTCCGCCAATGGTTAGCTGCGAAGGTAAATGCTGGTCAGCGAGGAACTAGCGAGGAACGCACTCTCCACATTGCGAGGACAAGTCGCGCGTACCGTTCTTCTAAACCGAATTTTTATAGTTTCGTGTTGAAGTCCACTTAACTGCAACTCGTCACGGAATGACTTTTGTTTAAGTTGAGCTCAATCAAAACTGTCATTCATCCACCAAATGATCTCTGCTCGCACGTAAAACCGACTTCCCCACAGTGACCACCTCTACTTGGGTTTGGCATGCGTTTCTCTCTTCCCTTGATCGAGTTCCCCTGCCGAAATGCTTTTACCGCTCTAATTGCACTAAGTCGACTCGAGTGATGTCATCTTGGGAATTGAAATAGCAACTAATATTTTGTGCACCGGAGGAGTGAATCAGACTTGGTAAAGATTCCCACGCACAGATGGGTTGGCTCTCGTTCGTCCGTGATCGCCATGATGAGTGACATCTCGTAGGCGGTTGTGTGGGCATGGGTTGACAGTTGAGACAGAATAGCTAGTTGGTGACTAGCCACAAATCATTCCGTTCTCCCGAGAGTAGCGGTAGCGTAATTCTAGATAAGTCATGTTTGGTGGAAACCTGAGATGGAAAGAAGTTCTTCAAGAAAACGCACATTCCTTGAGTCGTTTAGCAACATCAGGTACACCAACAAATCATGTCTAAACAAAACGAATACAAACTTTCGGACAAAAACAGTGTAAATTCATACTTGGAGGAAATGAGATGAAATAATTTGGGATGACATTGTGAAGGTCGACCTCGGTAGCCACCGTCTAGCAGTGGACGTTATCTCATCGAGACATCTCACACCCATTATTCACATGCGATGCTATGGGACGGTCGTACGAAGCGCACGGTGCGAAGTCATGACGGATTTTTCTTGCTCCATGGTTCCCTGACGGGGATGATGGTTGTTTCCACAGACCAACGGTTAGTCGTGTGATAAGTGAGAGTCAGTCGTTCTTGCCTCTAGTCTATGCGTACCACATGTCGCATAATAATGAGAAGGTTTTCTCTGAGGACGTCATGTTTCAGCGCCGATTGTCAAGACACCCATTATGAGGATGACGCTTAGGTACAAGGATCCGCCTTTTTCACCAAGCCTACCAGCACCATGGGTTCCACCAATGCCAGAGACAAGTGACTCCCGTGCCAATCAACATGGGACAGGATCAAAAAAACCGCAACAGAATGTGTAAACGCGAGCTTGTTTCCACCTCCTTCTAAACCAACATAGTCACAGGTTAGAAGACTTTTAACGATCACCTTTTAGAAATTTCGCTGATGTTAACCTTGTTGAGTTAGGAGTGAAAGACTGGGAAGAGATTTATTTGTCGGAACATGAGAGTTCAACCGCACGATCGACTGTGTCTAACTAAGGAACCGGCCAGCTTCAAACAATGTTAGTTTCATCATATTTTGGGCATACTCTATACGCACGTGAGGCAGTGCCGACACTCTAAATATTTCGCCCGTCCTCAAATGATCAACACATATCATATGAGGAAAGACAGCAGATGCAAACCTGTTCAACCCTCTCCACGTGAATGTGTATCCAGCTGCTTTGTCTTCACCTGAGAGCGCCTTGGCTACTGGTGGGCAGTAGAGGGACAGGTGAACAGCACTGCGATGACTCGTACTTACGCGAGTGCTGTGCAGTGCGTTTGGAGTAGTGTTGGCGAAGCGGTGCTCGAAAGATTCGGCATGCTGAGTAGACTTCGATGAATGCTGTTTCTCTAAAATGCGCAGTCTTTCCCTCCGTATGACTCGGCGGATCTTGCGCCCTCTGTGGTGTCGATCAGGCAGTGCTACTTAGCAGAGGTCCAAGCGGATGGACATCGCAGCTTGGACCCGGCCGCTTTCTCAACCATCCCAATTGCAACAGCCTCTTCCTACTCGCCTTTTATGCTACCATTTGTCGCGTTACTCGAGACAGAATTAAACTTTCCATGCACTAACTTTCGTTCGTTTTTCCTATTCGTTCAGGCATGCTGAAGTAGAACTGCAGCAGTCGGAAGGCGACCGAGGGCACCTTCACTGGCGCATTAGTCAACGGGCCAACTTGGCAACTTAAGCCTTCTGTTTATCGTCCGCCTTTCCTATCTGTCTACTTCACCAATGAACATGACAACAGCATTTAGAAGAAGAGACGAAGTGTTTCAGAAGGCACAAGTGGAAGGAGGCACGTTTACTTCGCACTCAAACTGCGCACCTCCTTCATCTACCAATCTGCTCTGGTTGGCCCATACGATTGATGCAATGGTAGAGAGCAGTCCGATCGGCCTATCGGCTGCCGACCGCTCGCATTGGGGATTAATCGCCCTGCCAGCATCATTACACTCACTGCACAGTCACGTCTTCGCCAAGTGAAAAGTGTAGTCATGCGGAGACTGCGGGTGGGACGTGTGCCTTCTACTGTTCAATATCACCGGGGCGTAAGAACGAGAGGAAGTACGAAAAGAAGGCAGTCAGAGCACGAGACCGTGGTGGGGTTGGCGCATCTCATCGTGACCAAATGGCCTCGAGAGCAGTTTAATGCCAACTGAATAAAACATTAAACTTTACAGATGACAGCAGGAGCACGTCCAACCGTGATGAACCGCTCGATGTCCTCCACAAATCTACAGCGCCAAATAGCGATGTGGAATGAGACCTTTGCGACTACCTGACATTTTTTTCGTGTCACGAGCAGATGGTCAGCTACGTGACATGTCGGTGAAATGGCAATCGGGACAAGCACCAAGCAAACTGTGCACCTGCACCTAGCAGCAAAGGAGCACCTCTCTGTCGCTCAATGCTTTGAACAGGCACAAATTCTGGCCTGGGCTGGCATCCCTGGCTCAGCACTCATCCTCGTCCTGTCGGTTTTGTCGCATATTCTTTGATAGGCGTTGGTCATTGCCACGGTGTGACGCCTATACGTGACCTGTCAACTTTCCTCTTCTCATACGTGTCAAAAAAGTATGATCTTGCAGGAGAAACAACACACCAGTATGTCCAGCATTTGCACGAGTTTCAGTCAACGTTGCGTCTTTACGTAGTAGTTTCGAGGAGCAAAATCGTTCACTCTGGCACGTTCGGAGCCAAGTTGTAGTCAGCTATACGCTCTCCTGCCTGTTATTTGTGAAAGATCACCCATTTTTCAGCTCGCACTCAAATTGTCTTTGTGGCCACTCGGTTGGAGAATAAGGAACAACCACCTAATCTTCGGCCTCATCCTCGCAATTTCTTTTTCCCGCATTCGGTCCTCATCCTTACCCCACGTCGCCGGACCTTATTGACATAGATTTGTGCACAGCACACGCTCTCTAAAGCTTACATTCATTCAATCAATCACTCCTCTCGCCCTCAAAATCCGCTGAATCCTATGATAAACTGCCACTTCCCAGATTCCTTGCCTCTTCTTCTCTCTCGTCAAAGGGTGCTTGTGAAGTATGGTGAACTCCACACTCGCTTCCACCGCCCGTGCCGGAGAGGACATGCACGTCCAACGTGCCTACTCAGTCAATTTAACGGAAACCTCCCATGTTCGACCAACCCGTGCTCCATCTTCGAAGAAAGTA
Organism: Dipylidium caninum; assembly: GCA_017562135.1. NCBI lineage: Eukaryota > Metazoa > Platyhelminthes > Cestoda > Cyclophyllidea > Dipylidiidae > Dipylidium > Dipylidium caninum. Next base: position 90,890 of record QEYB01000550.1, read on the forward strand.
TTTTAAGGTGACAGTGTAAAGCACGCGGGCACTCCGATTCGAACGAAACTGAGTGTCTTACATGCGAGCAGCATCTACACTGTTGGTGGTTATGAGTGCAGCAATGAGAGTGGCCAAGGTTGAAGAAGAATATGCCATGTGTCACCTCAAACGTTCGATGTCCAGTCCGGAGGAGAAGGGAACTCGTGCAGGTGTGCCTCTTGAAGTAAAGATCACCCTGGCTGCTAGTTTGACAGTTTCGAAATGCTCATTTTTGTTTAGTTCTTGTTCAGTTGCGTCTGAGAAACACACGTTGTCAAGTGAGTTCAAAATTCTTACTAATAAATTTAGAATGAAATTGTGCATTTTGCGACGAAGTGTGTGAAGTGATTCGTTGCACACAAGTTTGCCGGACTTCACCAGTTTGGCGGTGCCGAGGAGTCCCACCTGATCGGTGGGTGCTAGAAACTGATGCAGGCAGAGGGGAATGAGGGGATATTGAGTGCTCTGCATATCCTCCATCGCCAAAACACTCGAATCCCTATGTCCGTCAACTGGGTGTTGGTCGACCTCATGTTGGCATCGCTTCTACGTGGACGTTTCGGCTTTATCAAAACGATGCAGTGGCTGAGCAGAGGCATTAACTGGGAGGTAGATGACTGGAGTCGAATGAGAGAGGTGGGAGCAGAATGAAGCAGAATGTGCTGTTTGCAGTGAGTGCTGTTACAAATGAACTCCTCTGCAAACAAGAATTTTACCACATTCTCCATATTCACCCGGCCCTCCTCGACTAGCTATCACTTTCCTTGATTAGGGCATAATTTTATAATGAACAGTTGCTACAATAACAAAGTGTAATTATCAAAATCTTTCAACCAGTTACTAATCTGCAAGTATAGGGTTTCTGGAAGTCGACAGACCCGCTAGCTGTTCTGGCGGTCAACGGACGTGGACAACGATTGTCTGTCCGTCAGTGAAGAAGAACTGGGGTCCATCAAAGCTTCGTGTGTGGACAATCGTACAACTGCTGAGAAGGAAGACACGGCAAGTAAAGAGGGCGAGGAGAAGGTCGACCTTAACCAAAGGCCTAAAGTGGTTTGTGAGGAAGACGATTGCTGAAAGCTTGGACGGAGTTTGTAAGTGGACGAGAGGTGATTCGTACTCAGGTACACTGTGGCATAATTGAAAGTCGCTCGTTCTTCTCCACCGGGGTGGGGTGGGGCGGGGCGGAGTGAGTGGGGATGCAACGTCAAAAGGGGAGAGAAGGAAGTCGACTTGCTAATTGACCAGTGATTGTTTTTTCATGCCGACCAGTCGCTTGCAACAGTGGAATATTCGTATGTCGAATAAAAATTGTGAACTGCCATCTAGAAAGGAATTCAGCCGCCAAGCCTTGCACACCATCGACAGCGTTGAGCACATTTTATCGTAAAGTCGATTTGGAGGCGAAAATCATCGCCATCGCTGTTAATTGGAGAGCCTCGCCTCTGGGTAGGGAGGACGGTGGGGCAGTGGGCGATGGTGGCACTCAGAAAATGGATGAGGTGGAGTCGGAGCGGTGGGGAAAGCTTTCGTTATCCCTAATGGCGATATCGGGGCTGGAGGTGGATGTGGAGGGGGACGAGCAGGAGCAGAGGAATTCCACAAGCCGGGATTTCCCGTCACTCTTTGACGAGGTGGCCATTCTCTCCATGGATGTCCGGTCGAGCAACAGACAAACTTCTCCTCGCAAAGTGAGTCGCGCTCAAATTGCATTTCTTCTCTCCTCTCCTCTCGCCTCCTCTCGTCTTCTCCCTTCTCATCGCCAATCCTCGTGACTCTTCGCTTCCTGTTGTCTGCATTGTAGAAGCACATAGCTTCCCGCCTCCTGTGCTCCTTTTGCTGTGGACTGCCCAGCAAATGCGTGCGGGAGAGTGGGGAGCAACACAGAACGAGGAACAAAAGGAGAAAAAAATTGAACAAAGTTAAGGCCATACTCTCTTTCTCTCTTCTCCCTTTCTCCATCACTTCCTCTCCCGCTTCCCCTTACCCTGAGAGTCATCTACATAAGGACATATGATAAGTGTGATATACGTAGCCGGAGCCTAGTTGCAAGCATTTGTGCTCCCCTACGGCTTTTGTCTGCCACACATGACATTTTGGTGAGTGGCCTGATAGTCACAAGTGAGAGAAGGGAACGGGGGTACAGGGGATGAGCATGGAGTGGGCAAATGGAGGCAACCTTGCGATGTGGGAGTGCGGACATGGGGGTTTGGTGGTTTCTGGAAGAGAAAAGTTGGAGTAAGTGGGGCAAAAGTTGTGAGGAAAGGCGCAGTTATGAGACGAGAGGGAGAGGGAGAGGGAGAGAGGGTAGTGCAGAGGTGTAAGAAACTGTGGCGGGGGGAAGGCGGCAAAGAAGGCTGGGTGATGTCAATCGGAGCATTGTCTCCCCCAGCCCAGTAGCGTGATGAAATGGTCACCTGAGAGAGGAAATGGCGTCCTGCGCTCAAGTAGGCAGAACTTGAGTGGGGCAGAGTGCATGGGGGCGTATTACCATTACCAGTGGCCAGATGACTTTTGGGATGCTGCTTGGAAGAGTGTTAAGGATATCTGCGAAGATGGCGCTGATGCAAAGAGCCTTCTTTCGCACTTTCCCCAACTTTACTCGTCGCCATGAGCTGTCGAGGCTACTTCCCTGCATCGGACCAGTGCTAAAATTACCCTTCTCAGTGATTATTCCCTGTCTGACCTGTTCGGACTTGCGAATAACAGGGCAGTGAGCAGAAGGCATGCGTGCCAGACAGAAGACGAAGAGAGCAACATATGCTCACAATTAGGGTGAGGGTTGACATGGGGGGAGAAAAAAAGGGCGGGCAAAGAAGCAGGGGATCAGAGGAAGTGGAATCCACCAGACACCGCCGGAGGACGGAAACCTCGTGAGGATGGCCGACTGTTAACAGGCGGTCAGACGTCTCAAGGCGGAGTGACGTTGTTCCAGCATCCCTTTGTCGGCGGTGATGGTGGACGAGCCTACGCATCGACTGCACGTTCAGGCTTTTGTTTCGAGTCTTGCTGTTGACGCCAATCCGCCCAACTTACCAATGCTTCCTCACATCCCCATCGTCCGCTTTCGCCAGTCACACCATTGCCAAGTGAGGGTAGCACCAGCACAGGAGTTCGTGTGAAGAAACGGGGCTTTGGTGAGATGACGTGATTTGACGTGAACATGTCACGTTACCACGGTGAATGGCGCAAGTTAAGAGATCCCACTTACTCTCTCCCCAAACTTCACTCTTCTTCAGCTCAAGTCATCATTTTTTCTCTGCGATATACCGGATAATCCCATATACACACATGATATACACGCATACATCACACCTAGTTGAATACAGAAAATTTCCACATTCTCAATGAGACCACTACCAACTAACAAATGTCCATCTAATTATACCAATGACGCAGCACCCACGTCCAGTAAATAAATGCTACGCCCAGTAGGACAAGTACAAAGCCAATCAGCCCACCTGCTAACCTTATAACTCCTACTCGCAAAACATTCTACACTATGCCCAAAGGAACATCAAATCCACATACTAGGAAGAAGAACCCTTTACACAAGAGACTTTGCAAGTAACCAATTACTACTATTGCATATACAGATGCATATATGCATATATGCACTAGAAACATGTCACTGAAGCCACAAAACCAGTCAAACTTCTCCAAATATCCACCTCATCTGTGTCCTTTCAACAGCGGAAAGTCTATTTTAAACGATTCTTCCCATACTTGACCCTTCGTCTACACGAGGCATCGTCGTCTTTTCGCCAAACTATACCCATCCTCATCATTTCCTATACTTTCGAAATACTTGCCATTACGTTAAGGGGCCTCGACGGAATGCTCGGTGCCTGGTGCCACTGAATCTCTTCCACACTAAACGCTTTCGTTTTCTCCACTCTAAGAATATCCCAAATATTTTTCTTTCATCCAATAGCCTTTTGAACGCAATGCTCCCCACCCCACTCATCTCCCACGCTTTACCTGCTATAGGCATTCAGTGCTTTCGCGGCCACAAGCAAATCGCGTATACTCACTCTAGGATCCCGTGATAGCTAATGGAAAAATTTTTCACAAATGTGTACAATATGGAATATTATGACTTCCTCGCTAGTCGCCGCTTAAAACAACTTTCTCGTATCTTGTCCTGCATTCAAGGGTAGAGAAACCTGAGTAAAGTGGTCGTTTACTTGGCAAATGTTTAAAATATGCTCTGAGGCGTACACTCACAGTAGGAGGATATGTTAGGCTCACAATATGTGCTTGAGTTGGAGAACAGGATATGTGGGAAGAAGGACGCGTCAGTGAATACGAGTGATGTTGGGTCGGTTGCTCAAAATGGGTTGATTTTGCGGCAATTTCACGCATTTCCCTCTATAAGATTTCACAATGAACGACGTCGGCGTGAGAAATAGTAGACGTATTCTTGGTAGATGATCCTTCCGAGAAGAAGCCACTGCACTTGGTTGGACCTTCCCGCTCTTCATACAAAGTCTCTCGGACAAGCCGTAGGGCTGCAATCGTCTCACCCCCTTCTCAGGTCACCGTTCTGCGGCGATGCAAATGGTGGCTCTAATTGCAGATAAATTCTCTGCTACCAGCCTACTCTTGGTATTAGGCGGCCACAATTGGCCACTCTTTGCTCACCCTTCGACTGTGTTACAATGTGCACCACTGGCGAGTTAAAACTAACTTGTTCATATATTTGCCACCAGCAGCAAAAGAAAGTGGCAGACGGAAAGGGAGAAAGGTGGGGGATATAGGCGACAGATTTTACACTAAGGTGAGTATATACAGTAATCATTACAGTAAGTAAAAAGTGGGGAAAGGCGAAAGACACCTGGTGATGATCAAATATATGAGCGAGAAAAATGTAGAAGATGGGGAAAGTAGTTGTCTGAGGTGGGGAGTGGGGGGCCAGGACACTCACATGGAGATGGTAATGTTGAGAATACTAGTGGCGGTGATGCCCGTTTCTTCTTACTATCAAACCAATCTACGAAGAGAAGGGATCACTGCCTGGGCCAATCTCGCAGCATACGAATTGCGAAAGCAACTGTGGGTAGCGAAAAGGCCCTGGAAAACACCATCATTTACGCAGTTATCGCCGCAACCTACCTACGCTCTCAGTTAATTTCAATGATAGCATGATCTACTAGCCCATAGGGCAATTCGCCCGCTCAGAAGTCTATAAGATTCTAAGAAACATACTTGGCAGCACACGTAACATGTCGAAGAAAAGTGAGTTGAGCAAAATGGGCTGCAAACTGCCAACTACATTGTCCAATGCGTAGGTGAGCAATAAGGCGTGAGTGGTCAGTGGGTAAAGAGCTTCTAAGGAATTCATTTCTTCCGCACGTGTGAGGTCGTAATGACTTTTGTTGTAGGTAAGAAATTCCCACACCACATGCTGAAGTAAACGTGATGGCCTCGTTGGACGTAGCATTGTTTTGCATCACCTCATACGCTAATCGTAAATTAGGCCAACGCACAAAGGGCTGCTTTCAGTCGCTTCCACGTTCGCCTGTCTTTCCTCATCAGGAGGGGTGGGAAGTGCCCAACCGGTTACTCTTCAACCCCAACCATTACGCCTGGCGATACTGTTCCTATTCCTTCCCCCCCCCGCCGACCCTTTAGCAGCTAAGCAATTCACATCGAAAATTGACTCACTTGCTACCACCGAAAGAAGGAGCCGTAACATATGAGAGCCCCATTATGAGAGAAGTCGCTTGTGTCATCCGATTTATTGAATCCCCAATGGTTGGTCGTCCACACTTAATTAGGTGCTACAGATAGATTTCTTTGCCTTTTGCCTAATGCTATTGCGTCAAAGCCCTATCTGGTAGTTCTGAACTCACAATTTCTCATGATTTGACTAATATCCTCATCTGTGTCATCAAAGATTGTCTGTTTGACACGATTCTAGGTGCAGCAAACCCGGACCTAGCTGTGGCTGAGGCAGAGGAGAAGGGTTAACCCACGTTAAATATGCCTCAATTCGAAAACCACCACCACCACCGCCAACACCATTTGGAAAGGCGTCCCATTCAACTCATTCCAGCAAACAAGCTGTCAGAGTAGTTAACTGTCTAGTTGTGAGAACTATTCTTCAAATGCCCCCAAGATAGTCCAATCAAGTGTTGTGGAAATTTGCGAATTTTTAGTTGTTTCGCCTTAAAAATTCCTTTTTCCTGTCTCAATTCATCTGCTATTCTGATCCGCATAAAAGTCATTATTACGTTTTCATCGCCTATCCTCCTCCCTCCATTCCTCCATCTAATCTCAGACGACCAGACGGCAGCTCCGACAAGTGAAACATTTTTTCCCCACTTCGTGCCAACGTGACCTGAGCAATGACAGCGTTGTTAGTCGAGAATCACATCAATCAATTTCCCAATGTGTCAACATTTTCAAATCGCCTCGGCACATATTTCAACTGCCGACCTCTAGGCATGTTAATTGCGTACGCGCTCCTACAAGTTTGTATGCAACTGAGTCTAGCATTCCTCACAATTCCGACCCCACTGTTTGCCATGGTCGACCTACTTGTCTGCATGTGCGCATCTCTGCTGTCGACTTCTCCACTTGCCTCAGCACAGAAGCCAATACTACTGCAGAACCAACTTAATGCGGAAGAAGTGGCGCGTGAGTTCATATCCCTCCATTTATTCCTAGTACCCAATAACACTTGACTCCCTTTGTCAGTAAGGCGGTAAAAGTCATCGTCGGCGTTGTGGTTCGAGGAGGACACACTTCTCCCCGTGAAATGGACAGGCGGGCGAGGGCACGGAAGGGGACGAGAGCATGGAATGGGGAGTCGGCTTGTAGGCTGCATGCCGTATTTAAGCCTCTAGTTTCTTCCCTGACATTTGTCTTACCTGAACAGACGTAAAGGATAGACTCGATATCAATCCTCCTAGGTTAACTGACTGGCGTCGTTGTTCATTGTCCAATTATTGGTAGGACCGTGGTCGAACTGCGACACAAGCGGACGAGGTGTGAAATGAACATATTTGCTTTACCTCCTTTATTGTCCCGGTCTTTACAGCAGCATCCGCAGAGTTGCAAGTCGGAACGGACAAGTGGTGGGATCTCATATTGGATGGTGTCGAAAAGAAAACGAAATTGGAAATGGAAGTGAAGGGATGGCCGGAAGAGGAGGTGGACTCAGACGTGAAAGCACAGGCGAAGACGGGAGCGAAGAGTTGGACGTAGAGGAAGGAGGAGGACAAGTGGAGGAGAGGAACAGGTATATGAGGAATAAGCATGAAAGAAGCGTTGATGGAAGTAAAATGTGAAATAGAAAACACAACTCAATATACCTAATAAAGGGAAACAGAAGCAAGGAGAAGACGAATTACGATTGAGAGCATTGCTATGGGAAGAGGATTTTAAGCAAGAGGACTGTGAGTCGGCTGAAGATGATATAGAGAAGGGCCTAGCCAAATGCATAACAATGTCAGCCCACACATTATCAATAGGCAAAACGGAGATCTTGCGATGAGCAAATTCCCGCCATGCCTTGAATGTGTCGAAGAGGATCGCGATAGAAGAAGTGCCATGTAGATTGCTCTCTTTCCTGCACTTCATCTCAGCAGCCTCGTCATTTAGTAAATGTCACTAACCGAATGAAAACAAATATGTTTTTGTGATAAATACTATTAACAGGTTTTGGATGAAGCCGATGCCATCGCACCAGTAGCGCATGATCTCCACAACAACCATTGCAAATACAACAAAAACATCAGGCGATGATCAGCTTGGTGACCCCTAAACAGGAGACCCCAACGACGACTACTACTACAACTCCAATAAGCAGCCTGACGCAAAACTCACACCTCAGATGTTGGCCTGCACACCACTGCATCAGTTGCCGCAGTAGGACCAAGCGCTCACCTACTGCAACAGACTGACGCAATTCTACTAGGGCTATGAGTGAGGGGACAGAGGGACACGAGTTCCTTGTCTTGATGCCCACTTGTCTGACTCAATTCGCCTTCCTTATCTTAATGGGCTTTGACAATTAATTGTTTTACGAAGGAGGGTATAATTTAGCGATGGTTGGCAGCAGAGATGGTGTGTTACCAAGGTTGTTAGCGGTAGGTGTTCATCTCAATGTATGTACCTGGGTTGGTAAAGTGAAAGCATACAATTCCATGCATGTTCACATGTTTGCTGAAAGTTTTATTCATTTGTCTGCGTAACATTGTTTGAGTTGCAAAGAGGTGATCCTGGACTATGAAGGATTTTGTAGGTGTAAGCAAGCATTTGTGCGTGAGTTGCGCCGAAGCTTGGTGACGTCCCTTTGTGTGTTACTCCACTGTTAAGCCAATCACATAGAAGACAGAGGGGTACGGGTGAAAGGGAGAGAAGAATGCATGGTGGATGGAAGAGGGTTCGGTTAGGTTTATAAAAGGATTCCCTAGTGTTGTGTATTGGACAAATAAAGAATCCTCGGCAGAAAAGGTATTTTTTTTAGTTAAGCAACCCGTAATTGTACGATAAATTCTCACCTCTCAGTGTATATCTTGATAGCATCAAATGAGAAAAGAGGCGTCTATACAAAGGCCTGAGAGACAAATTCTGGTAGTGAATCCTTATGGGTTCCGTCTCCTCGCCATCCTCGTCGATGATCAAGCCGATCGGTTCCTCCACGTTCCCTGATTTTGCTGCCGGTCCGGTCGTGGAGACAGGGGCCACGCCCATTTACGTCCTTCTTAGTGGAAAGACGAAAAGCTATGATCATTAATGATAAAATTACAAATGAATAATTAATTGAATGACTGATTCCCTATCAGCGTAATTAAATTCCATCCCAGACGCGAAATAGAGAACTAAGTACATTTAGAATGAGGGAAAAAGGATAAATGCAACTTTTGTCTTTCAGAGTCCAATGGGTCATGCGAGTACCATTGAGAGTCGCGATTCCCACCAAAACAGGAGACTCTGCGCCTCCCATCTCCACTATCCACCACATTCTTACTTTCTTCCTATCAAATATTTCAACTGCCTTTGTGATGTGTGCGTTAAGAAACAAGATGTAAGGCTAAATGAGTTTAATCGGAAAGGTAGAAATGGTTATGTAGGAAGGCGTAAGCGAGTATGCTGCTTAATTGGCGAGGTGGCGCGGTCACCGATGTAAGAAATTAGCTGAGTCGGTTGGCTACTTCTTCCCCCTTCTGTTCTTGGCCATGCGTCCTCTCGGAGACTGCCTTCCTTGTCAATGTGAATATTCATTTTAGGAGAGAAAAGTCGGCCACTCCTTCGTCTACCGCATTGTCAGACTGTAAACGCTTATGCACGCAGCTATGACTATCTGGTAGCTCGAGCCCTCACCCTACGGCATTTCTTCAACCTACACTCATTTGAAACGGGCAGTTTCCACTGGCACGAAGGCTCTTTGTTCTACCGACTGGCATAATTGATAAGGGTCACTTCCGCCGCAGCCAGCAAGGCAACTGGTGTATTTTGAGCAGCGTAATGATTACCTACATAAAGTGTTGTGAAGTTAATGACTTTTTTTTTTCATTTAAGTACTGTCTCAGTCCAAATGTCATTCTACGTCCTTTTTAAATGGGATAAGAGTTGTTTAGCCGCCGAAATTAGTTCTTGTTCGCCTCAATCTTAGACAGAAAACCTCCAAGATCCGTCAACTGCCTACGAAACACTAATTACCCCTTGAATCATGTCTTGAATGTAAAAGAATGTTGACAATTAAGTACTTGGTAAACTATGTGGGTCCTTCAGTCGGCACTGAGTGAAGTGACCTCCATGTCTTCCTAAACCTTCTTTCCTAGGCTGTCAAACTGGAGATTGTTGGAGGCCAGGGAAAGGCCTGAAGCAGCCATGTGGACGTCTTCTCTGAAAGCCTTTCCTACTCGGCAATGGAAACTCAGTGAAGGCTGATTTGGATTGCCGGGCTGGTAGAATTGGTCGGGTCCCCGAAGGCCCCGAGTTTGACCACCCTCGGAGAATTGGTCATTCATCTGGTCTGAAGACATGGCCGCCTCATCCCCTCTCGAAGTTACATCCGTGGAGTGATGTTACGCCGCACAGTGGATGAGACAAGACGAAGCGTACTGAGGAGTCTGCAGTCGAATGGAATTCACTTCTGAGGTGGCAGTGATTACGAAGCTGTCATGACCGAATAGCCTCAGAAAAGAGCCTATTAGATGGGAAGAGGGGTGTCGACTATGCGCATCGTCCAGACGATAAGGGGATTTTTTCCTCCACCTCACCCTTGAGCGAGGGAGGAGGGGATGGAGCCGACGTCTCCCGACTATCCTCGAGGTGACGGACGTCAGAAGGCAGACCTTCGCGACTTCGCCCTGTCCTTCACGTTCACGGGGAAAAATTGAAATTGGATATCTCAGTTTCCACAGAAAAACAATAGTGCTCACGTTTGCATTACAACCAGACAAGGTTCAAACATGTTACACCAAAATCAGAGACTCGGCGGTGCACTCACATTGCGACGATTTTAACCGCAATATGACTGAGAATGTCAGGCATACGGGGGTGTGGTCGGCCAGTTTTGCCACATTCAGAGCTGTTATATCTATCAAGACATCGTTAAGGAAATACTGGTTCGGTCAAATGCCTTGAGTGAGGACGCAGGTGGCCGACGGAAACTTTCAAATGTGATCGTCCACGAAATGCGTACGTATTCCAGTCTTAAAAGAGAATTCCAACTTCTTCGGACTTATCCCACATTCCATCCACTTATACAGTCCCGGAGATGTTTCGAGTAGATGATCGTGGTTCTACAACTTTTATTTGCCACGGCATTGTGCGCATCTACATGCACTGCGCATGCTCCTCTTATCAAAAGTGCAGGTCCTCTTTCGGAGATGCGTGACCGAGGAGATCCGTAAAATGACGAGACGAAGGCGGAGGCGGAGGAGGAAGAGAGTTAGGAGTAGAAAGGTAGAGAACTTCGATGCTTATACTAGGCCGCCAGCTCCACTTGTGCCTCTGCTTGCGCCGCCGTCCCCTTCTCCGTCTCGTCAGTTACTCGAGGAACGCTGACGCTTCTCTAACAGCGACTCACGGCAAACTGCATCAGAAAGATATACCCATTGTGTGCGTGCAGGCGCACGTAAACACTGGCTGAGTGATGTTAGGACCGAGAAATGCTGAGCGTGAATCTAGAAAACCTATTTTCAACGCGCGTTCCGAGGGGCGAAAACGAGAGTGCGAAGACGAGACCGCTGCTGTAAAGCCGAGTAAATGGTGCAGGCGGTGCATGTAACCCGGTCACACAACAACATTAAAGGCTGAATTTGTGGTGGCATTCCCTGGTTTGTCAAACACGTCAAACAGAATAAAACTATGGAAGCATTCGAGTCAATCGAACAGTATTTTACGCATTCATCCATAGAGTGGTCTGAAAAAGGGGTAGAATGAAGAGTTAGGCATTAGTGAGTCTAAATTATCTCTCAACGCCACTTGGAGAAAGCTGAAGTGTAGCATCTCAGGGTGTCACGAAGGAACAAACGTCAGAGATCACAGATCACCTGTGGCAATTTCACGCCTCTACGGCCGACATAAGGGTGATCAAAGGCTATGACAGACTAAGACAAAAGGCTTCTCCAACTCGGATTATTGTTTGTGGCCTGTCGTGGCGATAATTTGAGAGACTGACAGTTGGTTGAAAGGCGGTCTGGCAAAAGTGGGAAACTGGGTCGGATTGCAATGCGATTGACCGGTTTAGAGTAATGAAAATGGAGTCATTTTTCGATTTGAATTTGCAACAGATGAGAAAGCATACAACCTATGTTGTCACCTTTGAGAAATTCGGTTGTCAGATGCCCCATATTACCCCAATCGCACTTGCTGCGAGGCCCATTTCAATTTTTCATGCTTGGGCTAGAAAGTCGTCATTTATTTCACGTGATAAGTAAATGTTTCAAAGTTTGACAACTACATGGTGTTTGTTCCGCGGTGGTGAACGCGGAGAATAGGCTTTAAATAAACTCCCTCGAGCGATCGTTTACTTAGCTAATTTAAGCAACGCGTGTTTGGACCATAGTTAACCTTGACAGGCGCCCCTGAGAAGAGAGAACTCGCGTCTGCAACACCTCCCTGCATCGTAACTGACCAAAATTAATATTGGCCAATTTGACTAGGCAGTCTGACTGCAAAGATCATTTGATTGCACCGAGGAAGAGGAACTTCAAAGCACGAGGGGAAAAATTGAGCCCGTGGCAACGCTGACGAGGGCTGCTGCGCCCAATAATTCCTGCGGTCACTGCGGTACCCGTCAACCAGCTTCTCCTCTGCACGTTATCTACTCCAACGTCAACTAACTAGTGCGAATCAACAGACTCTTAAGATTCACATCAGACTGACCATCTCGCAAACTGTCGCCGGGAGGAAACTATGGTTCTTGCATTTTGTGGACCCTGTCTTCACCATCGTGCGTTACATTTCCTTACCCATACATGCCCATTCCTATCTTTTCTCCTGCCTTCTTTCCTCGACATGCCATCTGCAGCATCCGCTGACGCTTGCGACCTGATCGCCATTCGTCACCTTGCTATAGACTGAAATCCAATCACCTACGTCTGCCTCACCTCGTGCTCGCTTACTTCTCCCTTGAGCTGGAGATCATCATCCTCCTTCAGTCTTACGGCCACTTACAACATCAACTATCGGCGAGGGGGCACTCCCTACATACTACCGTCGTCAAGCTGCCCGATTTGTCATCTATTTTCTCAATCAGCCACAGATCGCTCATCGCTCGGTGGCAGAAATGGAAGCGAGCGTTGGGATGGCCCAGTGGGTTGCAGCCACCGTGGCATTAGCGTTGAATGCTCTGGTGAAGAGGGCGCTGGACAAAGTGGACCGCGTACAGCATCAAAAAGTTGTAAACCTACACTCGTGTAGTGGTTTCCACGTCTGTGAGCCCGAATTGAACGAAGTTAAAAGAGGTCTGTGCTTGTTTAACCGCATTCCCAACAAAAGGCTGCACAGCCAAAAATTGCCCCTGCACAGGCAAAAGAAACGTGGAATGCTTTTGCCAGGGTTCACGCAGAATGAGATGCACAATCCCATTCGGCATTGCCTGAGGCCTTCAAGTCCGCCAGCACCAAGACATGTCTGCCTCTTGCACTCAGTGTTCGGGACCAGAGGCCTACCAACACGATGTCAGCGTTATTGGCATCACTTTCATCCATCTATTCTCCATTTGCCTCTGGCATGTGCTCTAACATCACATTCTCGATGTGGTGCACACGACTAGCGGCAGTCGTCTCAATGAGAGTTCCCCCCGATATGAGCGACAGCACTGAAAAGATGTGGTGGTGACTGATTCGGCGTTACAGATCGGAAATGCGACATGTGGCGAGGGAAGTTGTTCGACGAAAAACGAACTGATGTTCTTGACCAAGGGAGTTGCACAATAAGTTAAGAACTTTAAACTCACGAGTTTCACAAATGGTTTTGCATTCTATCCCAGAGTGTAATTGCTGCGCAATTCCCGCCAGCATGAAATTGTATACAGGCCCCATAGAAGGTTGCGGGAAGCAGGACGTAAAGCTCACTCACATTTGCAGCTTCACCGACACAGAATGCGTCTATCGTCACTGATCTCCTTGGAAGCAAATACTGCTACTCCACTCTATGGAGGCGAAGCGGAGCAGAAGTTGTCAGAAGAGAGGGAATGTTGACGTGGTGATTTCAGCTGGAAAGTATCGCAACTGCAGAAGAATCAGTTATGCTTTGCAAATGACTTCATTGTCCTTTACCTCGTCCCTTTTCCGCAGCAGCGTGTGCTTGCAGGTGAATACGAGGAGTAAGGAAACACCGAGACCAAAGCTCGTCTCGTCTGGACGACATTCTTACGCTAAATAATCACTTCACTCTCTCCCGACTTCGGACCCTGCGCATTTATGCTCTGAATGAGGGGCGAGAACGGCGAGTGGCGTGGTGGACTGTGGAAAGGAGTCAAAGAGCATTGGTGGGATGGAGGTAAGAGAGAGGGAAGGCGGTCGGTGAGCTGGGGAGGCGGTTTCTCTGTGGATAATCTACCAAATGGACATGCACACCGATAGTCCTGTGGCATTTGAACTCAAAGTCCCAATGCCAAAATTCATTTTGTTTAAAGTCTTTCACATAAACACCGATTCTTGTGGCATCGAATCACCGGTCTACCTGACACAGTGACTCACTTTATCACTCTGCAAGTACCCTCTTCATCCCTCGCACCTTTCCTTATGACCTACTCGTCTCCACTCTGTTGACGATGGAGTCTTGGATGAGAGTAAGCCTCCTTGCAGGTTTGCACGCCAATAGCAAAGACCAGTCACTGTCCTCGGGCTGATGTCCCCAACCCTTGAACTCCACTTTTCACTAACCACTGACCCCCCAACCTTTGCCCCATTTGGCCTGAGAGGAGATGATGATCGGAAGTCGTATTTGCGAATGAAAAGCGGGAAGTGGGTTGGAGACCAAAGCGGCATTATTGTGCAGAAAGCGATTTTGCATGTGTCGAAGGCGCCCACTGGGATGAGCATTGGACGCCCGTTTGCGACAATGAATCACGTTGTCATCCAAATCTACCTTTTTCATTCCTCACACCTCCGCTTGTCAGCTCCTCTTCACTCACCTTTTGTCATTACTTTTTTCTCAAGACGAGCCCCTCAATCATCGCTCGCACGATATCCTTTTGTGCACAAACTTGGTACGATAGTATTCGCAAAGTGGGCCCTCACTCCTCTGCCAAAAGCTTTCTTCTTATTTTTCTACTTCAATGAGCGAATCCAAGAGCATTTACAGGTGTCGAAATTACTGACAACTGCTTCCTTCAACTGATCCAAAAGTGAGCTGGTATGCTAGCCGAAGAACGCGATGTGAAGGGAAAATTGGCACAGACAATGATGAATGTCTTAGTCAAGGCTGAATTTGGGAAATTTGAGTGGAGTTAGTTGGGCACTAAGGTGCAGAAAGCTATTTTCCGTGCGTGGAAGTCATCGATTGATGTGAGCATTGGACATCTCTGGCGGTCGGGAGAGAAAGGGGAATGAGGAGAAACTGGCAATTTGCCGGGTTCTTTCTCCGCTCATCTGTAACTCCGTCTGTTCACGTTGGAGAGACGTCTCGACCAGCATGAGAAATGTGCTTCTTTAGTGCATTTAAAGTCAAATAAAGAATGGATGGATAAAACTTTTGTTGTGGGATACGCAGACAAAGTGCATGTGCGCCGAGTGCTGGAGGCAGACGTGTCTTAGTGCTAGCGACTAGGGGGTTTCAAGTGATGCGAATGGAATTGTGCACCTCATTCCCTGTGATTCTTCTTCAGAGCACCTCACTTTGTTGGATACGAAGGTTTGTTCACTGGCAATCTGTGGCAGTGAAGAACAACACGAAGAATTCTGAGAATAGGTGTAACCTTGAGTTGGGTGGTTAGATAGGCATGGGCCGCTATCATCTTCGTTCAATTCGAGCTCATCAACGGGGAAATCACAGGGGTTGCAAATCTCCGGTCCTGGACGCTGTCTAATTTGTCCTGCGTGTCCTCTTTACTAGGGCATTCGACCACACAGTGGAAGTCACACACGCATACACTCTTGAGGCCACAACCACTGGTCCCTCCCACCGTTCGCCTCCATTTCTGCTACCGAGTGGTGAGCGGTCTACGAGGTTGGATCAGAAAATAGACATCAACAACCTGATGTGACATCCGGGCGTATGAGAAATTGGACTTCATCAAAGATGAGAATCTCCAACTCAAGAGAGAAGTAAGTAAACACGAGGTGATGCAGACGTGGTCGATTGTATTTCAGCTCATTGGAATGTGACGAATGGCGACCGGTGGCAATGATCAGCGGATTCGGCAGATGATGCGTTGTGTAAAGGAGAGCAGAGGAAAGAGAGAGATAGGGGTGTATGGGGGAGGCCAAGTAATGCACAGTTGCCAAAACGAGGTGGTAGTGACAATTCGGGTGAGGGTCATTCTGGTGCAAATCCGAAGATTCCTTTGGTTTTCATTGGTTACCTGATGTTAGAGTAAATAATATGCTGAAGTGAGAGTGGGTTGATGATCACCACATTCACCATCGGGATTAGTGGGCGCAACTTTGCCCAGCCATTCGCCCATTAGCCCAAATCAGCGGTGCCTCGTGCTCTCTTGCCTCTCTCTTGATTTTGTGACCTTCTTCCTCGACGCAATCGAACGCTCATATCAGTTGGACCGCTTAGGTAAGTTTGCCAATATGACTTTTGGCCGGTTAAAACGCTTGCAGCAGTTGCAGACAGGCAACGAGAGGCCAAGGAATGGGTTTAAACAGATGCCACATACCATGTGAGGCGTAATTTCACTTCACCCAACATGCGCTTTACGACTCTGGCTAGGCACTTGTGTATGCTGACGACGCAATTATTTCATTGCTAGGGAATCTAAATCTCGTCTTCTGACAGAGCGACCTAAATAACTGGCGACGTCATGAAGGCGTAGCTGATGTGTTACCGTGTCGAAAGTTGGGGTCACTGGTTCAGGAGGACTGTTAGAGTGAAGGGAAGTGGGTTCTGCCTCTTGTGAAGCTGACACTTCGGGCAGTAACACTTGAGCTTACTCTCCGGCGGAGTAAACAATTGCTGGGTTGAAGGAAGCCAAAATTCTGTACGAAGTTTGAAAACTTCGGCATACCAACACATGTGAAACAGTGTTGGCAGAGAGAACACAATACACTCAATTGAAGTATAAGTAGAAGACGGGATTCTGCTACATTCTCGATACAATGCGCCTATCACAGTAGCCTCTCTTGTCGTGGCTACCAAGTTGCTTTCATATAGACTTGGAAGACTGCGGCGTGCATAGAACTCGTGATCCATATGCGCGGGTAAATCATATTTATTTTGAGGAGCAGAAGTCGTTTGGCATGGGGTTTTGAGCTTTAGAAACGCGGCGAAAAGCTCGCACTCTCATCTCAAAGCGTTGATGCATTGCGAGATAATCCAAAACCTCTCACGCTCGACGTACAGGCGCGATCGCCTGCTCGAGAGGGCTTCCGTTCTCTTTCCCTTCTCTTCTCAATGCTCAACTTTTACGCTCAGAGGAGAAACAAGGGGACTTCGGCTTGAAGCCCTTGCTGTTGTGGTCGCATTTTGGGACTGTGGAGGACGATGCTCTATCTCGGTTTTCGCAGTCACCCATTGACGCTTGTCAAACTGTGTTTTAGATGATCCACTGACAGACTGAACTGCGCCTCAGGCCCTAGAAAGCCCTCACTTCTGTGTACTATCTCAACCAACCGCTACTTTCCTCACTCCAATGCCCTAAAGCGTCAACGATTCGGGAGATTTCTCCCGCTCCCCCCACCACTCCCTAAACCATACTCGTTCAAGACCGTTTTGCCCCGATTTCCTAACTCCGTGCCCATTCCCTATTCTTCTTCTCTGACTTGTGAATCTCAGGGTAGGCAAACAGAAGGCGAAGGGGAGAACAAATGCTTGCAATTAGGGTGGAGGGACGAAGGAATTGGGAAATTAACACTCTAAAGAGCTACGTCACCTGCAATGGAATTTAATGGAATTGTTTGTCTTCGTTTTCTCATTTCCTTCTTCTCTTTCTTCGTGTCCGTCTGCGTCACCCAACCGCTCCTCTCTCGCACGTATTTGTTCGGCAAGCCACAACAAAACAAGTGTACGAGGACTTGCACCTCCCCAATGCAGGCAAAACGGGGCGATGAGTCACGAGGAGAGAAATTTTACTTTCGCCGTCGCTCACTTTGCCAGGAGCGGTTTCTCTATTATCGGCACAATCACGGTATCATGATATCACAGCACTCCCCATATAGAGCACTAAGCGGCTAAGTCAAGCGGTTGTTGCAGTGTAGGCCAAAACCTGAGGTGCGAATTGTGCGCTGGACTGAAAGCCCTATCAAAGTGTGAGGTCGTAGCAGTTGTCGCTCACTGCTTGCTCTTCGGACAATTTGTGGAGCCTCCAGCAAGACCGTCATAAGTTGTTGATTTTGTTCAGGCTGTGGTTGTTTTTGTTACGGCTGTTGTGATTTTATGACTCCGCCTTCTTGCTCATGAACAAGCTGAAGAGTAATAACATACACTCCTATACCAACAGGCAGGAGGGAGGGAGGGTCCAAGTGTGAAACGTGATGTCATCTCATGGCAACTGGCTGCTTGGAGTAGAAAGCTTAGTAGCCCAGAGAGGCCTATCGCACAGATTCAATTGCATTGGAATGGTTCGGGTGTCGGAAGCAGGTTCGTGCCCTGCACATTCGAGATGTGCAGCGGTGAGAAGACTGTGAGTACCTTCCTCTGCCTTTTTGCTTTCAACATCTTCTTGCTGCCACATACCCTGTCCTTCAAACTCAATGCGTAGTGCTCTGAATGGACCACGCTCACTGTGACGGAGCATCTACTCCGCGGTAAGAAGCATCGTCACATCATAATCTGTGTCAATTGGCCTGGCGTTTCAGGAGGATCAGGCTCTGTGTCAGAACCGAGGGGCGTACACGGATTAAGGGGGAAGGAGGGGGAGGCAGAACAAGTAAGAGGAAGTGAGAATTCTAAGCAAAACGAGGCTTCTGACCCATGTTGCTGTGGCTTACCTAGCAAAGTCATGTGGGGGAGTTCCGGCCGATGTAGAAGGAAGCAGAGTGGAAGAGAGCGGAAATGAAGAAAACGAAGGATAACATCTAATAACACAATTAAATCTCGTCAAAGTACATGACAACCAGTCCACGCCACGTCAGTTACTTTGTTGTTTGGAGTATTAAGTCTCCACTCTAAGTGCGGAGCAGAAAAAATGGAGAAAATGGGCCGCTTCGGAAAACAGCTTAAAGGCTTGTGGACAATTAAGGTTAGGGAGAGTGGAGCTGAAAGGCGATGAAAGCGAAATCAGTGCTCGGTATTTTACTTCACGCCGCCTGTGCAGAGAAAGTCTGTCACTATATTTCCTCACGGTTGTTGACCTCAATGAAGCCTTGCTGTCGTTACGTCGGTGATGCAGAGGAAAGCGCCACTCCTGCTCGAGGCAGTAACATTTGGAAGCATGAAGTGGAAAACAAATCTTCATCTCATTTGGCTTCATCTAGAGATTTCTCGAAAACAGCCTTCTCGTACAACTAAGCGCGCATTGTATCAAGAAGGGAGGAAATCGAGTGCATTTTTCAAATGCCTACTTGGTCTGATTGGAGGTAGGTCCCATAACGGCGCCTTAAATAATGGAGCCAACAACCAATCAGCTTCTTTCGACGCAACTCAGGCTGTGCAACTGCAACTGGCACGCTATAGTGGAGACCAATCGTCATCTGCGAGTGGTCCAGTCGCCTCCAAGCCTCACTAGTCAAAATGTGGTTGGATGTTAGTTGATGAATCTTATTCACGGGTGACATGATCGCTAGATTGAAACTTTGCTCACAACTTACTACACTGGCGATATTCAATGCAGTTCCAGAAACTGGGTAGTCTCTCTACGGCAAGTGGACAAAGCTTATGCCATTTAAAAAAGGCGCAGAAGGACGTTGTCTTTAGAGCCCGGCAAAAGCACAAGGTGTGACTGAGACAGGACTTAGATAGAAAGGAAGTAAGTCCATCAAAAAACCAGTTTGTAGGTTTAACCAAATAAGTTGTTCAAAACACACATTTGCCTTGATTACTGCGGCGAACGCGGCTCTTATCCATTATGCAGTGGGTAGAAACTAAGAGCGTTTTGTGCGGACGAAACCCGATATTTCAAATGAGTGGGTCGAAGAAACGCCGTAGGATGAAGCTCTCAGCTAGGCGATTCTCCTGGCTGCCTGTAGGAACGTCTACAGCCCGACGGTGCGGGGATGGAGGAGGGGCCAACTTTTTTCTTAACATGAATATTCGCCTTGACAGGGAGGGGCAGTCTCCGAGTAGAGACGTGGGGTAGGCAGAAGAGGCGAGGCGCAACCAACCGTTCCAGCCAACTCCTTTCACCGGTGACTGCACACCTCGCCCGATTGAGCAGCATCCATTTCCACCTCGTGCCAAAGTCGTGCTTCACAACAACATCATCAACAACGCTTTTGATATGCTACCATCAACCAACGGCGTCTGTAATGCATTCCAAATATTCATTGTCACCTTTCCGATTAAACTCATTTAGCCTTCCTTCTTGTTTACTTAATCGCTTAAGGCAGACATAACCGTGGGATTTGAAATAATTAATAATAAGGAAACGTCAATTTGCTAGATTGTGGGGAGGAGAGGCAGAATGTGCTGTTTTTGGTGGAAATCAGGACTCTCAATGGCACTCGCATGGCTCATTGGCGAGCGATCCGGTTAAATTCCCTTCCCGAGCCAACTGTCCTCTCTCGCAAATCGCCAGCTCCACCTCTTTTCCTACACCTCCATTGCTGCCATTGTCGTTGGGATGCTGGCTTCGCAAACGCGTGTGTGCTTCACTGTTTGCAACACCAGTTCTAGTCTTCTGGATGTTATCTCCTTCCGCCTTCAGGCATTCCGAGTCAGTGGGCACACTTTACATTACGTCGTATTCTGATATGTCTATGGTCATTTTTCATATTCTCTACATCGTATGTAATGCACTTGTTGCTACTGTCCATAGCCTCCCCTTCGAGGATGTGGGTTGCTTCACACTCAGTCCTTTTGTCCTAACTACTTGGCTGCCTGAAATACCATTGGAAATGCGCAAAGCAAGTCGAACAAACCACGTAACATTACAGGCTTCAAATGGTACAAACGCGTCTATGGTCACTGAATGTGGCTTGTCCCTGGATGGCTCTAAAGAAGTGGAGAGAAAAGTTTTCGGGCTGTTGGAACCATGGAAGAGGAGACGAAGTAGTTTCAGAAATCGCCAGGGAATCTCGAAAGTAGCCGTCGCACTGTACACAAGATTTTTCAGAGGAAATAGAAAGATTTCATAACATCCTTCATCGACTTTCAGCTGCCACCTTCTCTCCCTATTATTTTTGCGCTCTGTATTTGCGTGGAAAAAGCTTTCTGGCCGCGTCTAATCTAACCACTTCTAATTTGTTCACATTTCAATTCAACGAAATTTAGTCGCATTCTTTTTGCGTGTGGAAAATGAGTAAACTGTTTAAAATGAAGTGTAGAAGGGAGGGCGAGCCACGTTGGTGCGGTGGAGATGAGATGACAGGCTGTATCGCTCGACCTCCTTCTGGCTTGCTCGTTCATTCATAGTCGCAGTTTTAAAGTTTCATGTAGGCACGGCGGCCTTGGGAGAAACCATTATGAAGGGAGAGAGGAGAAGGAGAGCAGAGGGGTTAAGACACTGTGGGAAAGTGTGGCGGAAGAGGAGGCTGATCTTAGAAAATGCCTGAGGCCGTATAAAATACGTCGTTTGTTCGAATGCATCAATTCTTGTCAGGGTAGAGTTTGGTCGTTTTTCAGCTCCTCACTTCACTCCACGTCATGCAAGGTCATAGAGACTCTCTGAGTTTGTCTACAAATGACATCGCTTTAATCCACTCGAATTGATTTAAGTGCAAATGAGTTCAAAAGCTCTAAGAAGGGGTAGTTAGGATTTCTCATGTACCCTAGAGGGATTTGAGATTTCGATAGAATGTGGACGCAAGGCTTGATTAAATTTCCTTTTCCATAAGCGCGGGCACAAAATGAGGCGGTATAACATTAGTGCAATTGACCTTAGCTCTTGCAATTAAAATAGTCCAAACAGTAGAAACCTTGCGACCTAACCTTGTCTGAAATGCTTAATGGAGCAGCCAAGCAAATCGACGTCCTTCAGGCTGCGCTAAGATGGACAGTACGAAGAAGTTTCAGCAAAACCTACGTTTGCAACAGCTTTCACCTCGATAACTTTTTATGAAACCATCCAGTATGGAACTCGTGACGTCAATATTTGACGGATCAAATGCGATGCGGCGCCTGATTCGTGTGTCCTCGAGATGAAGTTCCCACCCCAACGTTGGGCAGTGCTTCCTTCATTTCTGCTGGGGCTGTGCCACCAAGTCTCGAATGAGCCTTCTCGAATTCGGGAGATAAACTTTTCTTACACAATCTCCCCTTCATTTGGTCACCCTTTCGAAGCAGGCGAAAAGCTACCTCGCAAGTGGAGTTGCGCTTGTGAAAGTGAACGGGCGAACGCTCTGCCTGGCACCCTGTATTCTCACGCCGTTGCTGCACGGGTAGTCACTACGAATACTGAGGAGTTCTTCCATCTTTGTGATACTAAACGGAAAACGCCGTTTGTAGTGGTGATAAGGCTATGCGCAAATACTTCTGCGTACCATATGATGACCGAATCTTATAGAATACGCTGCTAACAACTGTGCGTCAGGTGTGAATGACTGCACAAATGGAGAGTGCACGAGTTTCTCTATCTCTCTATACTTCACAACCTCTTCTGCGCGATCTGCTTATTTCGTGATTTACATCCACATATGAGTGTCCTTTGAACTGTTCGGGGTCGTCAACTGCAACATGCAATCAAAGTATGTGAGCGAAAACACATACTAACGGAAACAACAAAGCCTAGGGTAATAAACCTTTTTTCATTAATGTGTCTCAAAAGAGACTCAATACGTCGAGTCCCAGGAAGGCTCAACAATCGCAGTGTTCACCTGAAAGGAGTTGATGGAAAAAGCGAAGGAAGTGCTTTGTATCCTCTCGGTGGCCTTCTCTTCGTATACTCCTCGTTCACCCATCGAAGCGCTGAGACGGACGAGTAGGGAGGATCGTCACAAGTTAATGCCGCTGTCTGGGTGGGAGTTCGGCAGGTGGCTGGAAGTCATAACGGGTAAATATTGAGGCTTTTCGCCTTCCTCCATTTTAACAAAAGAACCGGTCCAGCTCTTTTCTCGTCCCGACCGTCGAGCGGTGGGGCTTGCCCTACTTTGTTCAGCATCATCGCTCCACCCACCATGTCTTGGTAAGCCGAACGTCAGAAATCACAGCTTCCCAAGTCCAATTTCCCGCCACAATTACATCACTTCTCAATTGTATAGCGGAAGCTTAAAAAAGACTATTATTTTACTCACGACAACAGGGCGAGCATGAATGCGGAGGGGAGCCAGTTCCTAATCAACGATTTTGTGATGAGCTTTCTGACGATGGCTCAAATCACCGCCGAAAGTGCCACTGCTTAGAAGGGTTCTTCGCAGAGTCGATTGTCACCTCTCTGTTACAGCGAAGCCGCACCCCCATGATCCTTTGATTTGTCTTTCCGTCACCTATCAGCGTTACGAGGCTTCGACTCGACACGTTCAGGTCAGGGATTTTTTGAACCTAGTCGCGTGCGGGGAGGCATGCCTTGATGCCATTGCACTACTGGCGTTGCCATCGAGTCAAGCCTGCGTTGGTATGGCTTTGCTGGCATCTCCTCCCCCTCTCCTCAACCTTGCCTCGCCATTGTCCCAATCGCCGATTATCGTATTCTTTTACCGCCAACTTTGTCCACATTGTGGCATTTGCTCTACGCCCGGAGTGGAAACCACAACTCCTCCCGTACATAATGAGAGGGCGCATGTTTGCCACTGGCCGGGAGGTTGATTGTGGCGGTGGGCAATGGGCGGTGATAGGCTTGCATCGCCGTAACAGTTTTCGCGAGAAAGAATGACAAAGACAAGAATAACCCCTAAGCTTTCAGAGCAAAATTTCTCAAACTGACAGGGTTTGCAACTCTCAACCTGCACGAAGCAACGCGCACATTTCTCGTTGCCTCTCACCGACACTCCAGAAATATGGGGCGGTGTGTGCACAACCTAATCATCTCCCACTTTCATCGATATTAACGCTCAAATCATCTTAACATGATGTGCCAGCACACAATAATTCCTCCTTGAAGGCCTATACAAATGCGTGTACGAGGTCTGACGATAATTGGCCAAAACCAAACAGAGGGTGAGCCTACGCATCTCTGTAGGACGCTTCCTTAAGCTGAAGATTATCCCAGCAATTTCTCCAGTTCTTGTTCTCTTGAAGCATTAGGCAACTGTCTGATTTTGGGATTGGCCATTATTACCGAAGCCCGCGTCAT
Organism: Dipylidium caninum; assembly: GCA_017562135.1. Taxonomy (NCBI): domain Eukaryota; kingdom Metazoa; phylum Platyhelminthes; class Cestoda; order Cyclophyllidea; family Dipylidiidae; genus Dipylidium; species Dipylidium caninum. Next base: position 114,873 of record QEYB01000550.1, read on the forward strand.
AAACAAGTGACGGCGATTTGCCGCAAGGTGAGGGAGCTCACAGACGAACGCGGCAGCACGGTCAACACACCTGTTCACGAACATTCACCGTGCTCAGCAGGTTCGAGTAGATCCCTCCTAGTCAACCAACTCTCACCCTCTCCGGAGTTGGGTTGCGGTGTAACTGCACTGCTGCGAGGTCAAGTGTCTTGCCTTACTGCCGCTGCCATACGAGACTGACACAAGTTCATGTCACATCCAAAAAAAAGCCGGATGGGGAAGAGGCCGGCTACGCAGAGGATGTCATGACAGGACGAAAGTAATTGCACACTTATCCTTCCTCCGCCTTGAAAATAAATGGAGCTACCCTCCTCCATCTATCGCTCCACGCAATCGGCCCACGTCTTGCCAAAGTCGCGTGTCAGAACGAGGATGTAATGTAAATTCTACGTCCTCCCACGTATCCTCCACCAAAACTCTATTGTCCTTCCCTAACGCATCAACTTAGTCTTTATCATTCCTATCACCCTTCAATATAACGCATGCCAAATTCCCACAGCTGATGTTTGAAGGAGCTATACCTTCAAACACATATTCTGTTTTAGTCGTCAACGCCCCTGCTTCCTCAAACTTTATATGGATGACTGAATGAACCTCCATCCCTTTGGCCCCTCTCTCTCTCCGTCTCCGTTGTTATTTTAGGTTCATTTAAGAACATTACACATTCTACAAGTGGCCTCCACCTTCATTGCAGACGTGAACTTTGCCCGAAATCCTGTCATACCAATAGGCGACTTACGAGGCAGCTGACGGTAAGGCATCATGCGACCAATCGCAGGAAATCCTGAGAGAACCTGCAATTTCAAGTGATTATGTTCGCCGCACTGTCTGGTGCAGGAAATTCGACGTTGATTCCATGGTCAGGATGGTCAACGACTTGTAGTTTGAAAGTGAACCACCAGCGATGTTGATGGAGAAGTTGGATGGCGACATCGCCCCATCGGAAGGTATGCAAACCAGACGAAGACAGAAATGTCGCCAAGTCGGCAAGTAAATACCTTCAGCTTTGATTTTCATATAGCATCTGCCTGGCGACCAGATAATTTATTCGAATGCTATTCACGCCTCCAATTAGGTTTCCGCTTCACATTAAAATAATTTATCCAATTCACCTGGAAAAGTATTGCTTATATGTAGATTGTGGTTTGTTCATCTTACCACTCCGTCGCAAGATGTTCTACTAACAGTTCCATGAGCGTTATAGTTCGCGTTTTACCCGATGCTTTACCAACTTGGCCAGCTGATTTGTGGAAACTGTGCAAATAATGTCTAAATGAAAATAGTGCCACGATGGCGAGCTGATAAGTGGAAACAAAAAACGTGCATTTGTAGGAATCTGCAGTTTAAAGTTGTGCACCGGATTAAGCGCAGGCATGGCAAAAGTTGGATTCACTCAGGAGGCAATCGCTTTCTTGTCGGCATCTGCAACAACCCTCACTTGCCACAGGTCAACCGAGAAGATCGCCGCACAAGCCCGGAACCATTCCTGAACCGTAAAGTACAAAATCTCTCCTGCAGTAATTGTGAGCAAATGCTATTGACTTAAGGTACACGCTAAGTCTCGGACTCTTAAGTGTTGCAAGTCAATCGCACTTGCACAAAATTAGTGAGTCGGTGGTGGCACCAAGGGAGAGCCACCACATCGTTCTTATTACAAAAAAAACACCTTCATAATCGGGCCGTGTGAATGTGCCGAGGTCAACACCAGGGCCCGTGAGCTTCTGCCCTCTATACAGAAATTTCATCAACAACTAGGGTTGTCAACTACGCTTTAATTGTTGCAAAAATAGACAGACCTAACAAAACCGTTCAAGAGAGGCGGAAGCTGACTCGTTCGGTCGTCTCGGATACCCCCGTGTGTCCACGTACCAGTGACCGGGCAATGCAGATAGGCGATAAGCATTAGATGATGGGACAATCTGCACTGAGGACATGTCCAACACAGGAGCGTAGGGCTTGAATAACGTGTTGGTTTGGCCAATTATTTCGCTGCGGCCTCGTGTTTTATAGGCATTCGGAGGAGGACAAAAAGAGCAACCAAATTGCAGGTTTGTTGGCCCTGTCGGGGATTTGAGGGTTGGAGGGCCGGGGGGGGGCAGAGGGCCAGGGGGAGGGGTGCTGCACGCACAGCCGCGCCATAGTGCAAGCGGTATCAGCATGCCTTCGCGAGCATAGGAGTCCGGGTTCGATTCACAGTCGAGGTGCGCAACTCGCCCAACGAAAGGTGCGGATAAAGGACGATAGTGAACGTTCGCCCTAGATTCGCTAGAATTTGAGGCCAATGGAGTTTGCAAATTACCGAAGAGGTGACCTCACATTAGCTGTCGGGAATTGGGACCTTCGAGACTGCGGGCGAACGCTTCTGTGGTACCGACACGAGGGGTTTCGACGCCCATTGTGCGAAAAGGATTATATCTGTTTGACCGCACGAGGTTCCAATCCTGCGCGTATTTGTGAATGACTTACCACTTCCCCGACTTTTCATACCGCGGTGAAGGTAAATGTTGGAAGGTAACATAGTGGTGCAAATGGCAGGAGGTGTTGGAGGTTGGTTGCAGTTGGGAGGCTCGTGAGTGCACGACACAAGGCTTAATTTTTCCGCCCTGTAGTTCTGACCACCCACCTTGCCAAGACGAGATCGGGCAAGGTGAGGACGGCAGAGAGAAATAGTCGGTTTGTGGTTATTGCAAGGTATTGATCGAAAGGCGGGGTTAGAGACCTAGACAAGCAAAGTGTGTGGCGTTCTTGCTCTACCCTCCTTACCTCACAGCGTAGTGATCCCATGGATAGAGATGGAAGACCATTGTGGTTGTTGTGAGGCAAATACTCACCCTTCTCTTCATTCTGGTTTTTGACATTATCATCGTCGGTCTCTGACTCCTCTCTATTTTTGATACGATGGTTGACTATTGCTTCTGGTTCCCCACTTTAATGCTTGATAAACCGACTATAACGAACTTTTCCGTTCAGTTTTGCCGGAGCGCATAGAAGCCCAGGAGACGAAAGTAGATCACTTCCATAAATAAATCGACAATTGGAGATCTTCGAAGGTAGACTTCGCACTGTGCACAGATTTTCAGGACTTGTAAGAGAGAATAATTTTCAAACCGCAATCCATGTGCTTTCATCAACTTTCAGTTCGCCACTTTTCTCCCCTATTTTGCCCCGCCCATCTGTATTTGCGTGCAAGAATCTTTCTGGCTAGTCTAATCAAACCACTTCCAATTTTTAATTCATATTTCAATTCAAAGAAAATTTAGTGCCTCCTTTTGCAGTGCGGAAAATGAGCGGGCTGTTAAAACGAACAGTTGGGGAAGAGGGCGACGCCACGTTGGTGCGGTGGAGATGAGATGACAGCTTGTCCGCTTAACCTCCCCTGGCTTGCCTCGCTCATTCATAGTCGCATGTTTAAAGTTTCTCCCAAGGAACTGCCAGACCGCCGCCGCGCGCTTTCATTAAAGACGACCTCAATGATAGCAGTAGTGGGATTTTACGCCTCTGGCTTCCACAGAGTTGTTCGTTTATGCTCAGTCACACTGGACTCCGTCATTTAATAACCACTTCAATTTTATTTCCAGCGGACTCAAACTCATCTGGTGGTCTTAACTTACCTATCTCCTACCCTTGACGTCCTACAAATACTAGTTTTAAGCCTTCATATGATTGGAATCAGCCCATTTTGTGGACTACCGATGTACTCTCGCCCCATTGCAAAATCGCAAGACGAGAAGATCGTTGCCACCGGCTCACTGTTCTACCTGCAAATCATTCCTTCCATTTGTTTCTTGCCCCTTCTCCCTTAGGTCAGGCCTATGGCCTCTCGAAACCGTCTCGCCCACTAATTTCCTTCATCCCCCATCCATCGTGGTTCCTCACCACCTTTGCCACCCTTCTCAACCCCATTTAACACCGTCTCTGTCCATTCAGTAAGCCATTCTTCCATCCATTTAGTTATTCCCCTCCCAGTTATTTATTCGCTCAACCCATAGACGTCCACTCATCTTACGTCCGGTCTTTCATGTCAGCCTTACTTCTGTCGCCTTCCTTCAATAAGTAGCAGACGAGACGATTCTCTAAATAGTGTGGTTCTATGTCGACAGATCAAACCCCTATGGGCGAGGGCTGCTTTCATCTGTAGCCTTGACTCCCAAAATGGGGTTTCATTCAAAAGCCAGAGCCTTCAAACTGTCTACTTTAATCACGAAGCTGTGCGAGAAGAATTACTGGCTCCCCACTGAAGAAATGTGCCCTTCCCTTTCACATCGAGTCCAATTTGACCTGCGACACGAGGATGAATGCCCACCGGCTATTCACACGACGCAGGCAAGAAATTGGATTCGACGAGGATGCATCTGAATGAGCCTCCAAAATCCTCTTGAAATCCAACTGTTCCCTCACCCTCATAAACGATAATAATGAACACTGGGATGTTGTTCTGTCATGATAAGTGTGGAGGTACCTACGACAGATGACTTTTATTCCACACACCTCCAACTACCTCCGCCACCTCCTCGGCCTCGGGTTAGGGATAAGACTTTGGTGGAATGGTTGACCATCCCCTTGCCGCTATTCTGCATCTCAATGAGTCCTGGCTGACGTGTGGTTGTTCCCTTCTCTCCGTTCTCTTCTCTTCCAACCAACTTACCAGTGTGGATCCCGACCGATCTGCGGGAAGTTGTTGTAATTCCCAACTTTTCTGTCACGGCATTATCTATTAAGCTGTTGTTTGCCACCTAAAGCGTAGCTGATGGAATTGGCCTCTCTGGGCCTCTTTTTACCACAAAGCGTATCCAATTCCTCCTCAACGGACTAATATGTAAGCTCTTACTGCAATTCGTAGGGAAGCGCCGTGTCTGACATTCATGAGAAGCCCATATTACTGAGCTATCGGCTATTTCTCCCTTCGATTTCGTCTACAGAGTAACACAACAACTCTTGGTGATTCACCTCCCTCTGATTTTGAAGTTGGCTTTGGGAATTAGTCTACTGGACCGGTGTCGGCAGGAGGAAGAGACGGAAGGCGAGTGTACGTGTTCCTCTTACCTGCCACGTTGCCCGCACTGTCTCCTTGCACTCTGCTGTTTTTCCCATAGCCACTAGCTACCTGCACCCCTTGATCGTCAGTCGGCCTTCGCCTCCCGTCCGCCTCGCCTTCTTCGCCGATTGAATGTGAGTCACGGAACCCAACATCTCCCTGTGGTTGGTGGACCCCGAATCGGTTATTGTTGGTTTATGTCGAATGCTTTTATATGTTCCTGTTACAAAAGTCTTCTGTTGTATGGGCCAGCTCGAACGAGCTACGAGAGAGCTATTGTTTTTACATGAAACTCCTCCATTCATCTATGGTACCAAACGAAGTCATTGGCTGATCTTACCATTTCGGTCAATCTACTTTCCCACTTTGATGTTTGGAACAACCCACCTTGTCAATGGTGGTCAGCGTACAGCATCTCATCAATTCCTCTAACTTCTGTGGTCTGCAAGCAGCCTATCTCTAAAATGCGTCGGTCGTTAAATAGAGACGTCTGAAATGACCACCCATCTCTCACATCTGATTGTTTTTGGTCGAAGATCCACCATCTTGCTATCGGGCTGCCCTCAAAAGAGTCTGATTTGTCACTCACCGCTGAATAAACCACTTTCCACGTGATTGGTTGGCTAAATGGCGCCGACCACTCCCCTCTCGGCCGTTAGACTGGGCCTCCTCGAGGGAAGCTGAGGAGAGTTGATTACCAAGATTTCTCTGCCACTTCCCCTTGCCTTCTATCACTGTGTGCCCTCACAAATAGACTCCAGCTTGTCCCAACATATTTTTAGAACAGACAACCTTCTCGGAACCAAAGGACTCTTCCCTCGATCTCATCATGCATGCAGGTCTCCTCAGGGCAGCGTATCTGTCACAACCATCTGCGAAAACGTGTTCCACTTTTAATTCGCCACGTCCATGGTACAAAGTAGACGCAAGCCGGCGAGTCTTGAGGCAGGAGGTCAAGGCCAAAGTTGAGACAACTTGAATAGTGTTGACTACCACTCCGAAAAAGTTTGCCGCTTTCGTTAGCGCTTAGCTGGCCCATGGCAGGTTCAAAGGCACGTTATATTCCGTTTAAATGACGTTCCCACACTGACGTGTCTTTTCGCAAAAATCACTTCTTTGACCCCCTGCGCCTAAAAAGCGTTCATTCTGTGCAACTCTGTTGGTTACTCAACACAAAACCTCCACAAACAACAGTATTACAGTCATCAGCAACGGCTGCTCTGTGAATTCCGAGATCCATCTGCTGTCGATTTCTCGAAGCATAGTTCGGCTACAGTTTGAGACTGCTTATTTCAAAAGGGCCCTAAATTAACCAAAAAAGTCTAGAAGTCGCGAACATCTCTTCGCGGTCTGCCACACACGTCTCTGTCAACATGTACGCGATTAAGCCGGACTGTAGTCCGTATCATCTGCTACGATAATTGAGCTTGGTAACCTGGTCACAGTCAAGGCACCTATTTATTGATACAGTTTCGATATAAAGTAAAAACTGCTAAAGCAAATTTCACGGAGTAGGCGTCGTGGTGTTTATGTATGGCATGTGGTTGACTATCCCCCTAGTCCGCACACCTCTTCGCCAAGATTTCAAGGAATTAATTGGTCTCCGAAGTCTACTTTAAGCGCGTCAAATGCATGGAATATTTACAAAGAAGGTAAATAACTGTCGCAATTTCAATTTTTAGGGAGCAATATTCTCTCATTTCCGCTTTTCATTCTGAGTCACTTTTCAACTTTCTCAACACGATGAAATCAAACCGATAGGCGCAAGCCGCCCTTGAGCTCAGAATAGTGAAACATTTTCGTTTAAAAGCATTCGTTTCAACAAGTTTTTCAACAGTCAATATCGGGGAAACTACCAGAAGATTTATGCGCTGCGCAGCACGAGACCACGTAGACGTCTCCAAAGGGGAAATCGTGACGAGAAAGAGGGACGACGGGAGTCTAACAGGCTCCCAAAATGGTGTCAACATCGTTGCTTAACAGTACTTCTTTTTCACTTGCTCACCCCTTTCGCGAGTAGCAGTTAATTTGGCAAATCCAATGACACGAAACATTTTCGCCAAGTTAACTGCCTTCCAAGCCTCTTGGTGGAGAAGTGAAATGTGGTATTTGGGGGATAGCATGGTATTTGCGATGAAGGGATCATGTAACGTTAAGCCAATCGGAAGCTAGTCGGCCAAGAGTGCAAATTCAGGAAAAAATAAATTTGAAGTCAATAGACGGCAATTTCCACTTTGTGCCTTAACCGGGCAGATGCAAGCACATCGGAATTTACATTCCAATTTACAAAAAGAATTTTCTACAAGGGTATGGACAAAAGGTCTGAAAGCATTGTAAAACTTCGCAAGTAGAATATATGTTTCGAAATATGCGTGCGCTTGTGCGACAGGATCTATCTGGTTGTAGACTGCCGAATACCGGAGGACCTGAGACTCAGGAGTGCAGAAAGAAGTCACTCGCCACGACTACTTAGTCCTTCAGCCCAAGTCAAAGGCAAAATTGCATGAGAAAAAAACTGTTCAATAGTGAAAGAAAGGTTGGGTGAAAACAGCAGTTACAAAAGAAGCGAGTTCAATGGATCCTGGCATTCACAATAAAAGAAGCATTAAACAAAAAGGAAGTTTGAAGGAGGAAGCTGAGGACAAGACAGTAAAATTTAGAGTCGCGTTAGGTCAAAGCTGGTTGACAGACTGGTTTAGTTTCGAATAAGCCACTGATGGACCGTCAAAGGATTCTTGACATTTAGGAATGCACAAGAGACTTTGAAAATCTTTGCTGGAATTGTGACCGGAAAAAGGGCGAGGAAGAGAGGCTCTTATCAAGTCCGCACAAGCGTAAAAAATATTTTTAATTGGGTAATGTGTAAACTGGAGTAAAAAAAAAGCCAGTAAATCAGAAGAAAATGGGGGCATCTACTTAGTTTGACTGCGAGATAAAGAATTCCGCCTGTAGCAGGAATCACAGTCAGCCATTGGTTGGCGAAACAAAAATACAAGGCTAGATACCAAGCCACGATCGCATTTCTAGCATAGAATTCGCAATCTTAAAGGGAGCAGATGCCCGAGAATATAAGCATTTAAAATCAAAGTAAAGAGGCCATGAGAAAAGTGTGTACTTAATCCCGGCTACTGTGCGTGTGTCCACCGCATGCGATGGCGCTATGTCCTTGTGATGAGGGTTTCTAGAATGTTCGCCTTGCCATAAACACCAGCCACCTTGTTTAGAGCACAGAGCATTGCGCTTGCCAACGAGAGCAGCCCAGAGCGTAGCGCTACAACTGACTCACCAGATAAAACCGCGGCTGACATAGTTCCACGCAAGTGGTGCTTTGTTGGTTGGTCCAAAAAACCCAGGGAGTCCGGGGCTGCCAGAAAACAGGCACGGTTCGCTCCACTTGCTTCAGGAAGGCCGTGTGACGCAACGCGGAGGGACGAACGCGCCTGCCGAATCGCGCACTTAATTTAGTGGCTATGCTTCCAGACCTGGTGCAGGAGAGTGATGCAAGAAACCGCGGTAGATAAAGCTAGACTTCGAACATCAACATCTACGGCCGCATTTCCACACAAAACTCCTGTTACCATTAACTGTCTCCCCTTCTTCTTCCCACCTATTTGACATTCTACTCTGCAGTGTTCGCCGTGCTGATCCCAAACATGGCCAGACGTTCGTTATGATAGTGCGAAAATTATTCCACATTTTCTTCACGTTCTACCGAAACGCAAGGCTCAAATAAAACAAAGCATTAGTGAAAAGAAGGCAAGAGAGCTCTCTCACCCCATGCAGGACCTCAACAGTCAACGAACCGTTCTTGGAGTTCGAAGTATTCCAGGCATTACTGGGCGTGAATATCACTCGAGTGTTTTAAACAAACTCCAAATGGCCAACAAATTCCCAAACGAAGAGAGCAACAAAAATATCAAAGAAAACACCGCAACATGGGCGTACGTTAGTGAACAAGGAAGGTGCAAACACACAAAATCTCGGAAACTTTTCCACATTATGACACGATTCACCAAAACCAAAATGTTAGAGAGCACAGGGAGACGAGGACCAAGTCGTCACGCATTCGGACACCCCGACCAACTAATACCAATACCGCGTAGCTACTTTAACTCATGGAAAAACTTCTCAACAACTCGCACTAAAGTCTCCTATATAGGAAGCTGTCCATTGCTGACCCCAAATGTTCGTGGCATGTGAGAAAAGAGGTAGACAAAGTTCACAAGGATAAAAGCCATACGGTAACTATGGAAGCGACTGATAAACTGCCTAGCGAGGGACTTTGTCGCAAGCACAGAACAAAGAGCACAACTTCAAACAGATGCCCTTTGCTTTCACGATAAACAGTTCATATTAAATAATCTCACCACCTGAAAAACACAGAATACCTGACGAAAACGAATGATTCCAGGCGTAGTAACTTACGCAGCTAGAATAGATCTGAGGATATTATACACTAGAATTACACGAAAATATAACGGCGAGCGACACTGTGCATTCCGGGTGGATCTTAAGTCCATGATCTGCGATTGATGTGATAGCTAATCGCATTCGGCAATTGAGGTTCAGCGTGTGAATGTCAATGAAGCGATTTTACACTCAGCACCCGACAGTGCCCTGCAAGTGACTAACTCCTTAGCTAGCATTTCGAAGTCCGAATAAACCGATGCTCTAGCAATTGCTATAGCCGAAGGACTAGAATACGCAGGCAGTTAACACCTTAAAATTCCGACCATGAGCTATCGGCTGATCCGAGCACCAATTCATTGGTGATGATGTGAAGCCGCCCACACTGTCTTTTGGGCAACTAAGAATTGGCATCGGTTGATTCGTGTCTCGAGATCACCTGCCAATTCTATTGGCAGACTGACAAAAGATAAACTCCGTCGATTCGGATTACTAACGCAGACTAATGTCAACCGCACGCGGACGTCATACATGTGCCTTGACGCCTAAGCACACATTACCTTGAGAACTGCACGGATGGTCACAATAACCTGCAACAAATAAAAGAAAAAAGAAAAATGAGGTCATACAATGGCTCCCTACGTATCTGGAAGGGTACGTGTGTTCAACACTGCGTATTTAAAACACTCCCAACACGTTCCACCTTTACACGGATCAGGATTGCCTGTACTCCTGAAACGAATTTATTTAAATTACGGAGACGATCGACAAAACTCCCGGCACTTCTGCTCATCGCATGCACCCAATAAAGCGACTCCCATCAGAATGTCAGTCTGACACCGTCAAAGGACACATTTGAGAATAAAGTGGAATGTACGGTTTGAGAACGACGGAATGTTTGCTGTGGTAAATATGCCTTAAAACTTTGGACGACACGTTGTATTTGTCAAGTTCTGTGTTGTAATTAACCCCATAACAATGAATAAAAATTTTTTTTAAAAAAATAAAAGGCCGAGTGCAAGATGCGAAACGTAATGCTCATGGCATTGAACCCAAAAGGGTTAATTCATTATCGGTGAAAAAGAAACTTAGTGCCTCTCAATTAGTCTTTCATAGGAGATTAAAACGTTTTGAACTGCGTAATATGCTCTTGAAATGGCACTTGAAAGCTTCAAGCTTACCGAAAGGAAACTGTCGGATAGGCAGATGCTAACCTGCCGACAAATGGCTGTTCAATCCTCAACAACGCCTTGATCCACATCCCCTCTATTTGAGTCTTGGATGAGAGCTTTTATCCGCTCACATTCTTACCCTTATAACTTGCAAATCCAGATTGGTACACACACCTCCATGTATCCTGAACACTGTACCATCGTTATCATGCGACAGCAGGCAAGTTGCTCTCGTAAACTCAATGCCTGATACTTGCTGTTGAACATCTAAACCTCTTCTCCTGAGCTTATCCTTCCCCAAACCAGCTTTCTAGCGGGAAGAGTTTTTACTTAATACTACTGAACTGCTGCTATGCCTTCTTTGTATAAAAAAATATGAAGGGATACCCAAAGGTAGTGTTTGACTTTCTCGCGTGCCAGGATTGGCCTTTCGCCTCGTTCAAAAATGCACACAAGCGAAATAGTTCGCTTGATAAGGAAAGTTCTCAGGTACCTCCACTTCTCCCGCAACATAACATTCGATTGCTAGCGGCTCCCAAAGTCAAATTGACCCCTTCCCGAAAGCAGATTTTGTGCTGCGGACTAGAGAACGAGGAATCCAAAGGAGAACGTCCTCGCAACTAGCGAAGTCCTAACGATAATATGAGGATAAATTTTATTGTCAGCAATAAAACTTCCCCCATGCTGTGGTAACCCTTTGCCCGCTAATTCCGACTGCTAAAGGAAAAGAGCATATTCTCCTGAAATTAGCAAAAAGTACAATAAACTGCCCCAGTTAGTGAATATGCTTTCTCCGTGATCTGTATGTCTCAATCACCGAACTGCAACAGAGCCTGTCAAAAAATTCGGGCGCTTGAGTTCGCGCTTCAACCTCCTGCCCACGCAGAACCTTTCAGTGACATCCAAGCCCTCACAACCTAAGCAAAAACGTTTTGTGGAGACAATCGAGAGGCGCGACTGTGAAGTCATCGTTTGATTCTTCGTCGTGCCAAACTCAAATTATTGCCAGTATCAGCTCTTTGGCAGATAATGATGACGCCTTCGGGCAAAGCCTTGATGCGGAGCTTTCGATCGTTTAGCTAGAGCTGAAATCAACTGAAAACCTTGCCATCCGGAAGCTAAAAGCAAAGGAAACGATTTGAATATAAGCCTTATTTTGTGCAATGAGCCCCTTTCCTGTTGCGTTTTTTTTAGGAATCTATTTTCGTAGCTGACAAGATTTCAATCAACATGTCATTTATGTAAGGAAAGCTAAACGCGATCCAGTGAATGTTGTTTACGCGAAGCGAATATAAATTAACCTAAGCCCTCAATTCTCACCATTGCTACTCTGTTCGATGAACCACAATTGGCCCCTCGTATTTGCCTACTATTCGTCGGTATGAAGATTTGAACGACACATTTCGGTGTGTTAAGTTAATTTGAGTAGCTTCTTGTGCAGTTTTCCCCTTCTATCCCCTTACACCATTCCTCCTTTTTAAAGCTCCTTTTGTTTCGCGAATCAAAAACAAGATTAACTGAATGAATATTTACTTGTTTCAGTTATTTCGATTCGATGCTTTTGTTGAAATTGCAGGAAAAGAAACCAGACAGAAAGATCCAGTGAGAGAATAGAGTCTTGAACAGAAAAGCAACAGAGTGTGTGGAGACGGCGACCATTTAGAACGGTCGTCTCGAAAAGGTATCTTTGAGAGCCCTCAATTGATTCGGTGTTCTTCTTCCTATCTGTAATCGCACTACCTTCTTCTTCCGACAGCGCTGTAAGGCATTTTCCCTTCCTAGCCACCAAAATGTGTATGCAATCAATAGTGTTATGGTGTAAGATGACACCGCGATAGCATCACGGCTCCAATATCGCCCTCGTTGAGGCCATGTGTAGAATGAGAACGAGCGTCGCATTCCATGTTCTGAATGCCCTCTCTATCCGATATTTGATTATCTCAGCCCGAGAAACGCCGACACAAAGCCAGGCCATCACTGACGAGGAGAAAATCCATCCATGGAGCGCAGCGCCGTGGAAGATGGAGGGATAGCCCCAACAGAGCGTAGATGGATTAAATTTGACGTAGATCCGAATCCGATAACAAAAAGAAAGAGGAAAGACAAAGACAATGCTTAAGGAGAGCTGACGCAACGCCTGGCCACCTTCGGCCAACGCCATTCACCAGGGCATGCCAAGGAAACGGACCCAAGAAGGTAGCACATTGTCTGCATTTGGGAATAGGATGTGGATGGCCTTGTTCGAGGAAGAGAAAGCGCCGTAGATGAAAGTGTTAAGGCATCATGCCTCGGCAAATAAAGAAGTTAATCCTGCGTTAACGTTCACGCGTGTGCCATGTTTAGGTTCCGCTCTCTCGTCCATAATAGTGGTAATTTGTCAAAAGCAAATTACCTCAAAGAGGTGACTACCTGAGCTATGTGCAGAATTTCCTGTTTACCTAGTAGAGAAATAGCACTTTTTTGACCCGAAAACGCCTATTCCTTATACCGCTTCTGGCAATTTGGAAGCTAGATATTTGGAACATTTCCGAGTCGCCCCTGTTTCGTATAGTCGGCATGTGCTGACGGAAGATGGCTATGCACCAAAAAGTCATCTCCGGGCCGGCATCTGACAGAGGCCGAATGGCTCATATGTTGAATCACCTTGGACGCCAAGAGCCACCTAATTGTTAGTTCGTTGGTGCGGAGGCAACCGTACACTTTCTCGCCTTCTCTAGCGGTTCATACGCTCCCAACTCCCCTTGCTTTTATCTTTTCTCCCTTCCCGCAATGCGAATTGTTCTTCAAGCAAAACAATATCCCCAAACCACTGGTAAAATTACCGCGAAGAAAAGATAAGACAGAAAGGAAAGGGCCGTTGACTCCAAATAAATCATCAAAATGACGCTCTACTTATCTCTTTTGATACGTGCAGCGACTTCGCTGTATTAGCAATTAGTGTATGAAAAGCGGTACGTGAACTTCTCTTGAAGGAGCTTGACGATCAAATAACTTGCAGGATGTAGCGCGATGGAACTAAGTAGGCAAGCTATTTTTTCGTGAGGGAGAGAAGGAAACAAGCAGAAGCTTCCCTCCGTGCTTTTTAAGCCGCCACCTCGTCTCCTTACTCTTCCCCGCCCCAACACCTGCACCCAAACACTCCTCATTCTACAGGCTAATCACCAGAAACGCTGATCCAGGACACGCAATCAGAGCTGGCTCTACCCTCTAAAAGCCTTTTCTCAAAACCTACCACATGCCCACTCAGGCAATCGTTAGTCCACGCGACTATGGTGCCGCAGCGGTGGCCCGAACGAAAGGACGAGTCTTGCATCTCCTTTGGATCACATCATGAGGAGGCTTGTGCAAATGGAGTTAACACGGAGCTCTTGATCATCTGCCTCGCCAAAAACACCGAGTAGTCAGGTTTGGCACTCAAAAGAACATCGTCGGTGGCCTACCTCTAGACTTCCCTCCTGATGTCTTCCACTTTCGAGGTTTCACTCTCTTTTCTCTTTCCTCTCTCCTCCTCTCATACCTAAGAAGTATGCCTCCAACCTATATGCGGTCCAGAGCGCCTACCATTGCGGGACCTGTGCTATTTTTTTATGCGGACGGATTTATTTGCCCACGAAGGGGTTAACTTACCTCAACTCTCCCCACAACTTCTTACTCGTTTCTTCGTGTTTTCGTCTCAGCAATGTGAATCAAAATAAAACTTTAAGTGATTCATTAGCGTTGTATTTGACAATTCTATTTTAACCAATAAAAGCAAGGACTTCCATTTAGTACATAAAAGAGAAAAGTTTGACAAGCCTTCATGACTGTCTTGCGTGGTTTCTTCCTACTGAATTCGACACTGTTGAAACGTCACCCATTTGAAAATATCTCCAAAGCATGTCACCACTGCCAACCTGCTTGCGTCGGTTATTGTAACACCCAATTGGCTGTCAAATTTACACACTCGGCATTACAAGTAAATATTCTCATTGGAAGTGAAGACTTGGCCTGCTGAATATATCTTAATGGCCACTGAAAAAAAAATTGCCCCTTGAGCATATGGCTCACAAAATCAAAAAATGTCGCAGGGGCCGTTGAAATGATTAGTTCATAATAATAATAATAAAAAAGCAGCAAACATGGGAAAACAGAATCTGCCAATTTTTTGCTCCGATTGCGCTAATTTTTTTGGAAAAGGGCTGTTGCTGAACTTATTACCGAAGTATAAGAAAGCTATTGGTCCCTAGTCTTCGTAGTGCCGTTTAGTATTGTGGTGAAATGGGTGGAGAGGAACAAAGACCATGATGTCGTCAGGAGCTAAACCTGGACCCAGATTCGAATCGAATGTCAGCAAAACAACCCTTTCTACTCACATTTCACTGACAACACGTCAATATGCAAAGTTAGCCAAGGGAATCGCATGGCGTGGATGAAAAGCAACCTCACCCATGGCAGCCGCAGAGCTGAACGAAGTCATGCGTCATGCTGAGTTTGAAGACTCCAATTTAACAACAGGTCCAGAGTTTATGCAGCCACCCACCAGAACAGCAACCGTTGTAAGTAGGCGATCAACTCGGGTTGATCGGCACCATCATCTCCACCCCCAAAATTGCTATCTTTCCCGTCAGCTCAGCGTCATCGTGTTCGTGCACACATGGGAGATGCACAAATGCTGCAGTCAGTCAGTTAATTGTCCTGTCGCTGGAAGAGTCGAGCATTTCACATCACAATCACGCGCACACACCATCTGCTGCTACCCCTCCTCAACTTCCACTTCTTCGGAGTTTGATTCCTGCCAAACTCACTCACCTAACCTTGCCCACAAACATTACTCAAAACAACCAACAACTGGTCAACGATTTTCAAAAAAGACTAACCTACGCACTGACAGTTCGAACACCTCGGCCCCACTCCTTTAGAGACCGCCACTTCCAGCTTTAGAGAACGCCAAAAACACCCTTCCCGCCGCGCCAACATCCCAACCAAACGCAGCTGAACGCCGTTTAAAAACCTTGATTGGTGGCACACTACGTCTTCGGACCTATTCGTCAGAATTTTGCTGCGTTGCGTCTAGTCTAACATCATTCCCATATCAACCAGTTTCACCACTAATGGAAAACGCGGCTTCAGCGCCTATTCGCGTCCTGAGGAAGTTAATGTAAATGCAAGCAATAAACAGCGCAATCCGACTCACCAAGTGGCCATTAATCCAAATTGGCACAGGAAAGCCCGATCAAGAGGGCCACGGTTTCTTGAAAAGAACTTTCAAACATCCAATGCTGTTCTAACTCACAACCCATGACCAAGGTGAAGCAGCATATCATGCCTTGATTACGACGACGCGAAAATACGTATCTCTGCGACCTCTCCTAGGGCCGTAGAACCTTCAGTGAATGCCCATTGCCGCTGGTCTCTGCCTCTTTCTCCTCGTACTTCCCACTCGCTTCACCAGCCATCGGGTACTGATACACTGAACTTGACCGTTCAGTCGATTCAAAGAGTGTAAACGTGCCTCCTCCGGCCGCCTTGCTCGCCCCCTGATCCACACGTTCAAAGTAACAACTGCCCATCGATTGTCGCTATGCTGAAGTGAGCTCATTTCAACTCACCCGACTACGTAATCCAGAAACGCGGGTATCGAGGTGGCCCAACAGAGTGAAGAATCGGTGTCAAAGACGCGACACAGAGTACTCGTGTGTCCGGAAGTTACAGACCAGAGTTGGGGCACAAAACATTACTCGGAAGTGAGATTTCAGTGGACAGGACAGATTGAAGGCATACATGGAGTGAGGTCTTCGTTGGGTTTTCGTTTTTTGGGGGTTTTGCGCTCCATCCACCAGAGGCGACCTATTGCAGCCTCGGCATTCCATCCGCCACGGTCATGACGAACGCACGCTCTATATTAATCCACCATGAACTCTTGCGTCTTCGTGGGAGAGGAAAGCGCCACGAGTGTGGCCGGGTGGCTGAAGAGAGGATGAGAGGCACTGCATAGTCTTTCTGACCATCTACGCAAGCAATTTTTCATCACGTGTGTGTACGTCTCTTGAGATTGCCAAACAGTCTGTTTTTTCGCCAATTCAAACAACAAATCTCACCTTCTCCGCTCGCACACACGTAGAGCAGAAATGCTGCACAGCATAATTACAAAGCTCGCACACTCCACACCACAACCTCGTGATGAATTTTCTCCTCTCAGCCTGCGCACAAACTCAAGCCCCATTTGGCTGACGACGGCCGAGCAGTTGGTTTGAAGCGCTTCGCGTAGAAATCACCGCCTTGTCAAAACATCATATCCCAGCCTCGCCCGTTCACACCTGATCCCATCCAAAAATCAGTAGACTGACCGAACCTACCGCAGATTCTCACCCACCAATTTCCTCAATACTGCACCAGCCTAGGGATGTTTCTTTTACTGAGGCTTTCGACGAGGCTGTCTCCCTCACTATCGTCCATGTTCTCTCCAACCCTCCGCCTCCGGGGTTGCCCGGATAGTACCATTTGCTGAAATCCACGGAAACAAAAACGCTTTATAAGAACATTACTGGCAGGCCCGGCTCCAATGTGCACCCGCACCCTATTATTCCCCTCTCTTCGTCCCTCTTCTCTCCAATTTTTACTTTGCCGCATTATTTACAAAATCGATTTCTTACCTAAACATGATTTCATTAATGTTAATTTGAGCTTCAATCTCATGCCTCATTTGGCGTTAACAGAAACACAAGCAACACTTTGATAGTAAACATCATTTTCCCAGCAGTTGGAAACCTTTTCAGGGAGAGGTTGCCGAGCGGAATGTGAAGACGAGTCAATAACGAAACTCAGATTCACTATTTTGCATGCGTCATGTGGCAGAAACGCCGAGTTCGAGAGTTTTTTGAAAAAGTGCAGACTTCTCTGGCTGACGAACCTCGAATGTTTCATAATACCCCGAAGCGTTAATGCCGTCCAGGGAAGAAAAGAGGGGAAA
>QEYB01000007.1:0-25203 GCA_017562135.1 Dipylidium caninum
AAGAGAGAGATATTGACCAGTTGGCACTTTTTTCCTTGGCTCACTATAATTAGGAAGGCGTATAAATTTGACCGGATTGTCTGGCGATGTAAACAACATTGTGAGGGATTAAGTTAAGTGATGGTATAATGAATAAACTAATATGAAGTCTAGTGCAACTCGGACAGGCGCTGCGATCTCATCAAGGAGGATCAAAACAAAACCGCTTAGCGGGAGAAAGTCTTTGATTATGTACGGGACAAACAACTATGATCCTTTTTTCTTTTTATTAATTTGGGAGCCACGAAACGGGGCGTTTTTGATCTAAGTAGAAGACAAAAGAGCTCTTTTAATATGTTTATTAAATTTATGTCTAAGAACTTGCGCTTGGCGGTGTGACGATGTTGAATTGGATAGTTAATGCGGCCCCGGACATATTTTGTTAATTTCTATTTTTTTTAAGCTGAGGTAATGGATGGCTAGTCTATTTGTTTAAACCCGCGGTTTCATGAAACAGTTTCGTATGTGGATCTGACTCACGGTCGTTCTTCCATCCTTCTGCCCGTCAGCAACTGGGAGTGGCTTGCGTCTTAGGTGCCTTGATGATACACATTGTCGGAGCGGAGGTTCAGGTCTATTTGTCGAGTTCTTTTTCCTTCAGTGGGTCCATCTCCGATGGCTCATTACTGTTCCTCAAAGGTTTGTTTTGACCTCGCAATGATTTCTTTAGACTTAAACGGAAAATATGTAACGGGCAAGTCCTTCTCTGGTTGCGGCGAAAAAATAAATAAATGTTGTGATAACTAAGGAAAATGAGTAATGAAGTACCGCACAAGTTTAATAAGATTTGAGCGCAGGGTATAATTATATATCTTCGGTCGCACTGAACCCGGATAAACGAAGAACGTCCGTTTCATATTCTGCAATCTCATATGTCTATTGTTTCAACAAAGGTGCATGTCAACAGCCCTTTCACTGGCCCATACGTCATTTGCCAGTGGCAGGCTTTTCATGTCCGCATGTTTCAAATGTTCAATGTCGATGGACGTGAGTGTGTCTCGTCATTCCGCAAGGTGGCGTGTCGTGGCGGAGGGAAGAGCAGAAGAGAAGAAGTTGCGGACCATCCACTGCGGGGTGCCTGTCAAATGATAATCGTGGAGTCAAACAAAGTCGCATTGAGGAAGGACTTTTTTAGTCAGCCATTGTGTCACTGCTAAATTCTTTCGCAAAACCTTCGAAGAATCTAAGCGTGTTTTGAGGCAAAAATCAGATGCCGAAATTTGTGAGTGCAAGTGCATGCATGCGCAACTACACACACACACAAAACAACCAGCGAGAGAGAGAGAGAGAGAGAGCGCACAAAGAGGTTAGCAAGATTTATGGTTAAATTCCTTTAAAAGGGCACCTTTGTAAATACAGAAACACACACACAACACACCCATACTTACATTTACAGGTCCAACAGACACTTGTTCATGCTACCGAGCAGTGTCCGTACGAAGATACTTCCGTGGCGGTTCTCTTCGTGCCGCATTCATCCTAATATATATCAGTAGCCATTCGTTTGGTAGGGTGAGAAACCACTTAGTCAGCAGAGTGCGGGGTTTTATGGCGGGATAAACGGCTTTTCAAAGGCATCTAAGGCTTAAAGTTGAAGAGAGGGGCGTGGAGGACGTCAAGCAACGGGATCTGAAGGGGGATGTGTGTATGCAATGGGGAGGGAGGGAGCGATTTTTACTCACTGGGAGCACTGACTTAATGGCTGCCCAGAAGGCTGAATTTACTAAAAATTTGCTTTTTTAATAAAATCGCGCGGCCTTCTTATGCAAATCCTGATTCGTATACTTCTCCCCACCACCAGCCACTATCCAGACCCACAACAAGCTCAACCCTCGCCTCCCGCCCGCGTCCCAAGTTTTTTCAGAATTTCCCTAAACTCGGGCGTCATAAGATAAAAGGAACTCCTTTGTTCTCTTACGCGACCAATTTGATTAACTTTACTGTCATTTAAATTTTTATTTAATGGGTTTAATGTTGGGGTAACTTGAAAGGGCTTGCGTGCTCCCGTCCAGTGCCTTTGGACCAAAAAGGAGAAGAAAAGAAACAGAAATCTTCGCTGGGTTTCGATACCAGCCGGGTGACCGCTCTCTCACGAAGCGCATCATTCTGATGGTTGCAAATGAACTTCGTAGAAAGGGGGAAAAGAAATGGGGAGGAGAGAGAAACGGGCTCAAAACATCAAAGGCGCGATATATTGCGTATGCCGCAGAAACGTCAGGTCATCGTCTCTTGGCTACCCAGCCCAACCGATCATGGCCTCGGTCGCCACCTTTCACCGCCCTCCACCCCGCTCTCCAACTCCTGTGCCAAAGTAATATAAACATATTTTAATTGCGTAGTTGGCGTGCCAAAACTTTAATGGTTTCAATAATTCAGCATTTATGGTAATTCAACTGTAAGGCGTGGGGGACTGGCCAGATAACGTAAGATTTGGTAGAGAAAGGCATTTGACGTGCTAATACCTGCGGCAAGAGAAAATAGACGATGCGCCAGACTGAAGGGACTTACAGGCAAAAAAAGGCTAGAGCAGCTAAAAATGTGACAAAATACATTAAAAAACCAGTTAACCGGCTTGGGAA
The DNA here is from genome assembly GCA_017562135.1 of Dipylidium caninum. Classification (NCBI taxonomy): domain Eukaryota; kingdom Metazoa; phylum Platyhelminthes; class Cestoda; order Cyclophyllidea; family Dipylidiidae; genus Dipylidium; species Dipylidium caninum. The sequence continues at coordinate 2,619 of QEYB01000007.1, forward strand.
TCCATAGATTCCTGCTACATATGGCTGGGCTGCATAAAAGCGTGTGTGTGTGTCCACAGTGAGGTTGGCGGTTGTATTACGTGTACCGGAGACGACAAAGGAAGGCAGGCTCTTGTTGTACTGAGCGTAAGGAACGGAGCGGGGAGGGGGGAGTACGAAGGTGCGAAGTGGAAGGCGATTTATTCATTTAAAATTTGACTTTTAATTTACACCATCTAGAAAGTGGTGAAGGTCAAATCACGGCCCCTAGTTTGGGTAATCCCCGTGTTAAGCCAATTATATGAGGAATTTGGAGGAGAGAGTGGTTTTGGAGTCTCCGGGGGGAGAGGTGGCGCGATGGTAAGGTCCAGAGGGGGACGGAAGGAGAGGTGCAAAAGCGTGGATTTAAGAAAGCATATGGGACGGGAACTTTATCGGCTTCATGTTTGGCGCATTCTCCAGTTCCTCCTCCATACTCTTTTGGTCATTTCGTTAGGCTAATGGTGAAGTATAAATTAAACTACGCTCCCTCAGCTAAGGATTCCGACCATTCTAATGTTGACAAGACTTTATGACATTGACAGTTGTCATTCAATCAAAGTCTATGGGATAAATTCGAAAACTGTGGAAGATCTGTTTGCGCACTGATATATTTTGGAAAAGTACGCTCCACAACTGAAATGCCATTTATCTGTTTGTCTAGTATGTATGAATTCTGGGCGTAATACTGCAATCAATGACTAAAACAACAGAAATCATTCGCTGTTGAAAACATCCCGAAAAGACCTTTAACACTAATAAATTGTTAAGTGTACGTTTGGAAGTTGGCGTCAACATACGGACGAGGAACAAAACAGCGTGGAGCTGAGAGTGAAGGCGGCGGAAATATGAAGGGGAAATCGACCCGCGCACAATGGCATCGAGAGCGAATGGAAGTGGTCAAAAAAGTTTCACGCCGTAAAAAAAATGCGAATTTAATGGGCTTCACACATTGCGAAGGGCCGCCAACAAGAATAAGCTCCCAAGTAATACACATATTTATGGGCTGTTAATACCGCAAATAATTTTACCTATCTCCCGTACTCACAATATAGCTGCTTCGCCCCAGCCGCGCCGTTTCCCAGCTGAAGTACTTTGTGGGGAGAAAGAAATAAGCTCGGAATAGAGTGGAAGTTTTCAGAAAAATGTGATAAGTTACTATAAATTATCAGCTTCATCATGTAGCTTCACTTAATGATTTTAAATTGACAAAGACTGATTCTACACGGGGGAGGACGAAACCCAACTCAGGACCGCATTTGGTGATTGGTCTATTCGCCTGGCATTTGGTGATTTGAGTTTCTTTGTCAAAGACGACAATTCTCTCAGAGGAGGCTCGGTACATCACATTCCGGCATCCTTCATTGTTCAGGCTGGTGTTGCCTACTTCGGAAGCAGGCTGAATTGTGTGTCGTGCAATCGCAAGACATTGATTTAAGAATGATAACACTGCACAACGCCAATCTAATAGTGCATCAAAGCGAGGTTCGCAAGCGCTAATGGGCGGGAGGATTTTTTGGGGATATATGGACGTGGGGTATGGGGTCGGATCCGGTTGGATTAATCCCCGTACGCACCTTCAAATAACGCGGGTGTTTTACAATGTGGCTTGAAGAAAGTAGGTGGTAAGCGCCTTTTCCCAAGCCCCGCATTAACATTCATATTCAGCGCGTGCAGTGGCGGGCGCGTCTACTTGGGTCCTAGACTATCGCGAATAAAGTGACCCATTTCATGTAACCGAGCCTTGTATTAGCGCCACCAGCTAAAAGGTAAAGGGAAAAAATATGTTCGAAAATTTTTTGGAATTTTTTGCTTACATTCCTTTGGGCCTCTGTGTCCTCTCCTCCCACGGGTTTTTCTCGTTCTTCCTCCTTCTCCGGCCCCACTCCCAAGCCATTTGTAGCCTTTGCCCGCTCCCCCATCTCTTCCACTCTCCCCTCCGGAATTCATTTTAGCTGGTTCGCCCCTGGCTATCATCTGTAATGAATAGGCGGCTTTGAAATGGAATGAGTTTTACCATTCTGTCTACGTTGGGTCGGAGGGTTTGGTAGCAGACCCAGAATGGCCGGAAACTATGTTTCCATGTGATGATAATATGAGATATTCATGCCACATAATCCCAATTCGGCGGCAACAACACACTTTTAAAAGTGTGGGCTCGACTAATTGGGCGGCCTTAATGCTTTAGGTGGTGAACTCACTTCGAATGATATTGTTATTTGAGGGTTTAGGAGATCGGACAGATCCCTCGGTGCAGTAAATGGGGCGTTTATTAGGAACTTAAATTAAGAATTATTTTAATTAATGCTATTCGACACATAAAGCAAACGGTTTACCTCTCTAAGGCAGCCGCTTTGCAACGGTATAGTGTTGGGTTGTAAAGTGTGAGTGGATGTCGGAAGACACGAGTTCTTCAATTGCTGGTGACCTGTTGAATGGTTGACTTTGTTAGTTCGGTATTTACTCGCCTCTCGCTCTCTTCAGGTGGCTTCAGAATCCAGCAGGCCAAAGGAAACTTGTGCGCGGTAAATGCCATCTTTTCCCCTCACTAGGAGGCCCTTTGATACCAGAACCCGCAAGTATTCGTCACTTGTTAATCTCATCCTTTCGTCAACGGGATTCGATTTCTTCATTAGCAACCACCTCCTTTCCTACATCTTCTCTGTAGACATTAGCGTTACTTTTAGGACACACTAGGGTCCGGACGCCTGCACTCCTCTCCGACAGAGATTCTCTCAATCAAGTGCATCTGATAATAAAGACATCACAAGAAGAAGCCTAACCCCTGATACCTCATCTCTCGGGGTAAAGTACAATTACGAGATATCTGATCGTGAGTTGCTCGTTCTGTTTTTCAAGATATTAAACTCAAATGGTCTTCAGTTTTGTGCGTAGAACGGTGGAAAATGAGAAAAAGAGTGTTAAAAATACGTTGATAGGGCGGTCACGAGAACAAAGGAATAGTTAGTCAGGGAGGAGGAGGAGGAGGAGGAGGAGGAGGAGGAGGAGGAGGCAAGGAGGAGGAGAGGGAGGCAAAGGAGGAGGAGGAGGAGAGGGAGGGAGAGGAGGAGGTAGGAGGAGGAGGCAGGAGGCGGAGGAGTAGAGAGGAGGGAGTAGGAGGAGGAGGAGGAGGAGGAGGAGGAAGGAGGAGGGCAGAGGAGCGAGGAGGAAGGAGGAGGAGGAGGAGGAGGAGAGGAGGAGAGGGGAGGAGGAGGAGGATGGAGGAGGAGAGGAGGAGGAGGGGAGGAGAGAGGAGGAGGAGAGGGAGGAGGAGGAGGAGGAGATGGGGAGGAGGAGGGGAGGTAGGAGGGAGGAGGAGGAGGGAGGAGGAGGAGGGGAGGAGGAGGAGAGGAGGAGGAGAGAGGAGAGAGGAAGGAGGAGGAGGAGGAGGAGGAGGAGGAGGAGGAGGAGGAGGAGCGGAGGAGGTAGGAGGAGGAGGAGGAGAGTAGGAGGGTAGGAGGAGGAGGAGGAGGAGAGAGGAGGACGGCAGGAGGAGGAGGAGGAGGAAGAGGAGGGGAGGAGGAGGAGGAGTAGGGAGGGAGGAGGAGGAGAGGAGGAGGAGAGAGGAGGAGGAGTGAGGGAGGAGGAGGAGGAGGAGGAGGAGGAGGAGGAGGAGGAGGAGGAGGAGGAGGAGGAGGAGGAGGAGGAGAGGAGGGAGGAGTTAGAGGAGGAGGAGGGGGGAGAGGAGGTTTGAGGAGGAGGAGGCTAGGGGACTAATAGATTTTAGCTCCTGCCCTCCCGGGAGGTTGGAGGTGAGGAATTCGGAGGAGGAGTTTTGAGTCTGGGAGTCTTCGCTTGCGGGAAGGTAACGATGGCTAATCCTGAGAATTTTAAATAGCCTCCTTGCACTCTCGGCCGAGTTGGTTGTCAATTTCACAGTTGGGGTTTAAGGAAAATGAGTTCCTGAGGGAGTCTCGTGCGGTGTCCTAAGGTGTAAACGATAGCTCCTGGAACATCTAAATTTAGACGCACTCTAACTTGACGCAGTTTCCGTCACCCGGGCATCATTTGACACAGTTTTATAGTGACTTTTAATTGAGTTCCGAGGGTCTAGGCGTACGTACTATACGTTGCACGTCAGAACGCAGTTTCCGCTCCACCCGGGCATCAACACGATGTTTGTGACTTACAATGTGAGTTCACTTGTGTACGCTGACGAGAACTTTCCAGTCTAGCTGACAAATAACGCCGCAAATGCCAATAAATTGTCGGGACCTCGCGCAGCATGACACTTCACCATACACAAATTAGTGCTAACATTTGAGGGGTAACCAATCGAATCTACATAAATCAGGGGACCTGGGACGTGGAGCCTCGGTTGACACATCCTTGGGAGTAGACGAATTACCCTGACTGAGGGTGCGTGGAATATTTACATTTCGCATAAATTTTAGGCCAGGCAAAAAAAGACAGTCATAAAGGCAGCCCTCGCTAGGTTGACATTTTAGGGCAGGGAACTTCAAGCCCTCCTCTCAACTGACATTGTTATTGGTCATACGCTTGGGAGGAGTTTTCCACCATCTTACACTTTGCTCGCCCCTCCTTCCCATTTCCACTTTTTTGTCCTCCTACTTGAATCGCAAAACTTAGACAATGCCAGAAGCCTCCTAGATGTCACCTTTCGGCTAATTCAAATTAGACCAGAGGGTTTTACTTGGCTGAAGCCAGGTTTTCACGTCTCGTACATTTGGACCTTTCATTGCCCTCCCCGACTCCACCCCTCCTCCGCTTTTCTCGGTACAACTTCGAGGTTATGGCCCGTAATAGCCGTAACTATCCCTTCTTTGGCACATTTTGGGTTATTTTTGCAAGTGAAGCATTAAAAGTGGAACATGTGTTGGGTAGCCAAGGCAACAGCAATTGTCCACGTCTTATCAAGGTTCACTGGGACAGAGATAAGTCGGATGAGTCAACGCAATTAAGACTTTTTCGTGATTATTCACGAGAGAGAATGTGAGTGTTGAGAAAGGGAGAGAGGGAGATGGGGGAAAGTGTGCTTTCCTGTGTCGTGGGGGACGTGGAGCCGCTCCACCCATTTTCCTCTTATCCCGACCTCATTTTTCCGGCACTAATCTAACCACCGTCGAAGCAATTCTTCCCGTCAACCTGAATGGAGACAAGAGAATAGGAGGTGGGAAGTTGGAGGAGGCTTTAATAATTCTGTATACTGTGAACCCCCTATATTAACTGCGCCAAAGGAAGCATGAATGAGCACAGATGATGCAATGTAATTAAAATCGAGGTATGTGCCTGTGTAGGGATGTAGAGAGAACATCTAAATTTCTCGTTATAAAATCCAGTTGGCCCAAACTCCCTGTACTTATGATCAGGCATTCCTAAATGGAAGCAGACTCACGAAGTTGCTGAATCGGTCTTTCCTCGAATCTCCCACCAATCACATGACCCGGGTCGGGGGACTGAGATTCAGTCCGAACTCACATCGTGGTGTAACCGGCTGTAAGTTTCGCTAACAAAAATATGTTGATCCAACTTGGGAGGCTGGAGGAGCAGAAAGCTGCAGTGAGAGGGAATTGGGACTATTTATATTCGCCCCCTTTACCATTCCCTAATCCCACCCGCATCGTGTTTATCATTTCCATTCCCAATGACCTCAATAGGACTCTCTTTTTCGTCTGTTTAGCTAGGTGGGAAAACATAAATAAGGCGATATTTTTGATCAACTAATGCAACCGGACCAAATAGACGCAGAGGGAAAGAGAGAGAGGCAGATGAAATGAATTGCCATGTTGACTAAACTAGACTAATAACCATGATGGAGTGACGGGTACGTTAACTTCAACCTCATTTGCGAATTAACCCGTTAACTTTTCCCACAATTTGATGGTCATACGTTCCAAATCCACTTTACTTCACTCGCTAATCTGGGAACAACAAATTTATTCGTTTTATGCTTGCACCAAAGCAACACTACCTAAACTACTGCAATTAGGAGTAAATGGAGGCATAGGTGGAGAAAGGAAGAGCAACTAGTTCTATCTCTGCGTTTAGCGATTACGTCGGATGCTCACCCACCGCTTACATAGAGGACCGTCGTCTGTTAAACCGGGCGATGAACAGTTGGATAACTCTGTTGACAGAACTGGATGCGTGAAGATGCAATGATAGGATAAAATTCACTGCGTGCGGTAGCTTAAACCTCGGGCGCGTGAGTTGCCCCAGGGGAATGCCAAGTCACCTGTGAGTGACGCTCGCCTCATCACCTGAAAGGCGGAGTATGTGACGTTGACACGTTCAGTAAGAGAGTAAGCAACTAAGAAACTATAAAACAGCTGACAGACTTATTCTCGAATCTAATCCAGGTATCCCTCATAATGGTGGTACGTCGTGGAAGTAAGATTAAAGAGCTCGATGGTGAAATTTCAACTCTTGCTTGTAAAGTAGTCGTTAAAGCGTATTGTGACGAACCTACTGATACGAAGACACATCATGAGAAGGAAGTAATTGCAATCTTTGGAGCGCCACAATATTGTCCTGACTATTGTCTGCAATTTCTTCAGCCTTGCATCTAATTGGCTGAAGGCAACACCCAATCAATGGCATCCTCCAATCATTTCGCCGATTGACTTATGAAAATATTTGATCGCGTTACCTGACATTATTTCGAGTGAACAATAGTATTAAAAATAGTCAAACATGCTACCCAGAAGACGATGGCCACTTCCCCGACTAATTTGAGAATCCCATGTGGATGACTCCTTAGGAATTCGTGCGGAATAAACATTGGGACGAGGCGGAGCAGCCTATGGTGGACAGGGCGGTCGCTTCCTAGGTATTCATGAAAAAAAGGGAAGGATAAAATGGCAAACTTCATTTTCGTCGCACTTGAGGCCATCATGACTCCCTGAGGGAACATGTCCAATTCCAAAGCCGCCTAACAGTTTGGGGGAAAGGGTGAGGCAAGAGCAGGATGATGGGAGGACGAGTTGGGGGTCGTCAACATTGTTTCTGTGTAGTAGCCCCTAAATAGCAACACCGGTGCTATAAAGGCCACACATAATGTGAGGATAAATCTATCTTTCCATATACACTTCCCTCCATTACAGTGATGGAGAGCGTAACAATTGAGCGAATAGGCAAAGGACAGAACTAGAAAGGGCGAAATGATTAATTATAAGGCACTGGAGAATATATTTAGCCCTAGAAAAGTTACTACTATTGGGTACTTCGAGGTATTAGCAGGGTAGAAGAGTATACAGGGTGAATGGAGCCGACAGTGACACTGTGTGGAAGGGAATTATGCAAATTGGGGACGAGTTAATCCGTAAATCCTCGAAACATTATTAAAGTGATCGCTTCATATACCCCTTCCATACTTTGAGTACCGATTAAAACGTAACCGTTCACTTCAAAGAGGAAGAGAGTATACGGCAGTTTTTTTTTATTTTTATTCACTCTCTCCAACCAAATCAGTTTGACCGCGAACCCCCCTCCTCAGGAAAACGAAAATTCAGTCTTAACTGGACTGATGGTTCAGTTAACTACTGAGGTGTAGGAGTTTCCGTCCGCAAGAGAGCCACGGTCGATTTATGTATGCCAAGGCTACTTCACTGTTGAGTGCGGTTACCTTTCTACAGGATAATTTCAGGAAGCCGCTTGGTCTAGCAGCTGAGGTGACCAGAGAAAGTCGGGGAACAGTTTGGTCCGTGTGGTCACATCTATTTCTCTCTTTTCTGTAGCAATGCTTGTGCAGTCGACTTCCCGCGTTCGCCCAAACTGAGGCTCACAGCTGACCTCGTCTCAATGCGAATCCTAAAGTTCTTGTTTGATGGGGTTGACTTGTAGGCTCCACATATACACAAACATCCTCCTAATTACTGGAAGTAAGGGGAAACGAAATAAACGTGGATTTATTTAGTTGCATATCTTTTCTTCCCACTGAGGAAGCAGAGTTGTGACAGAGTTCATTGAGACATTCGAAAGGTGTTCCAACAATCCTAATGGAATGTCAGGGTGACTGTAGATGTCGGAGCTCAAGGTAGCGTCTTGCCTCTTGGAGAAATGTATTGTCTTTCATATCACCTGACCAAGTCGTCTCACCTACCACCTAGAATGACTAGTAGCTGAATTTACTTAAGTATTATGTTTGACGCGAGTCAGGTTGAACTCAGCATCGACAAAATACGATCCCGCCAGTGGAGAGGCTGGAGCGCCTTACAAAAAGGCCAAGCTCTTTTGGAATAGCTCAAATTCGGAGAGTCGTAGGAGTTGAAAGACGAAGGAGGAGATCATGGCGGACATTATCTTGTCAGCGCAATGCTGGCAGTTGTGACACGGGAAATGAAATGAAAGGCGGATGCGCGGAAGGAGAATCTCTTTCGACGTTCCCGAAGACGAGCCGTCATAACTTTAATGTACCAACTGCGGTGTTTCACCTTGAGAAGTGAGCTGCGGTTCTCAGAGTTAAAAGTACATAGAATGGTCCATCTTCACACATGGGTCGGATACAAAAAAGTCTTCCTTTCACTCCTCTTCACGTCACCCACTTGTCTCCCACGGAGGAGATTGAAAACACTGACACCGGGAAGGTTTCCATGTGTGTGGAAAAAGATATTTGCTATGCTACATCTTAACCACTACACTTTGTAGTCTTCCAAATGCCTGACTTTCCTTCTCGAAATTATTTATAGGCTAACATTTCAAGGCACCTCGTAATGACTACGAGGAGCTGACTTACGCTACTCCTTCGCAACATTGTCATGTATCACTTTTTACGCACAATTAAACCTGAGTCGAGATAGAGTAATCGAGACTAATTCAACCAATTTTGCCTAACGTAAATGGTCTCGATTAGGCCTGAGTGGATTTAAGATATAACAATGCCTTAAGAGTTTGTCAGAGGCAGCTCAGAAGGTATTTCCACCAGCATTAAAGTCAATTTAACGGTAAAGAATTTCGAGCATCACTCGTGGGCTGAGAGAGCTCTTTGAACTGAACGAGTTATTAAAAAAGGATGTATCGGTCGCGAAAGAAGTTCTCGCTTTGTATTTGCGTCTAGACTGAAGGGTTTCCCTTTACATTGCAAGGAGTTGTGAGAGGTTTCGGATCCTGTCACACGGCCCAAAGTGTGAGAACGACGCCTTCGCATGTAAAGATTGAGAAGGATGTAGCCCTCTAAGCGGAACATCAACGCCGCCATCTTGTGGATCTGTGCTTATTAGGCACTTGGTCGATGCATCGGAGCTGAGGCAACGACCGGATCATAAATGTGCGAACAACCAATCAGAGCACAACAGTTTAAAAGTAAAAGACGTTTGGTATGCCTTGAGGCTGATTTTGGCATCAGCTAGGACTTGCTTGGCTTGGTTGCTTAGGTTGGGCTCACGCCACTGCTAATAAATCCTGTTCAAATGGGAATTCGTAGCCTTGCATGCGCGAGACGGCATATACCGGTCATTTGGACAAGGCACTTGTAAACGTCGGGTTAAGAAGAAATAGTCGCAGTTCGAGTGGAACATTCTGGAACTACTTGGCACTATCGTCACAGGTAAATAGGCACGGCGTTGCTGATACTATTTAAATAGGACCACCACGGTTAGTAGTATGTGCGATGTCTACAATCATCATCTCATCAATCTGGCCTTCCATCTTCTGAGGCATCACACACAAGGCGAAGTGAGCGATGAAGCCGTTATGGTGAGAAATCACGTCTGTCTATGGCATGTGCGTCGACCAGAGCCTTCTCATCGTTCCCTTCAATCCGTCCGCCCTCAAACTCCCCAAATCCCCACCATTTTCGTCCGTATACCGTCACGGCGACACACCGAACGGAGGCAAACAAAGATCATAGCCACGAAGTTGAAAAGGCCGCGAGCAATAACACACACTTTATTGAGATGTCTCTTGAACAAGTGCCACACCATTACCGCATGCTGTTTCATAATGACCTTGTGCTTGATAATCACTTGAAAACCGGTCTGCTTTCCCCACTACCTGGACTCGGAACCAAATTAAGCAGGGAGGGGGTAGGGTGGGGTGGGGGGTGTAGACAAGGTCTTGATGGCCAGAGTGCTGAGGTCCGGAAAGTGGAGAAGAAACTTCATTGTTAACCGCAGAGCCGCGTGCGACTCATTGCATCACACAACTGCCTCCTTGCCTTCCTTCCTTCCTGCCCTCCTTCCTTCCTTCCTCCCACCCTTCTCCCAACTTTGTTTCCCACTCCTTCGTACACGTCTCTCTAACCTTTTTGTGTGAATTCAGGCTGTCACTGGGCAGAAGACTTCCTCCCCTCCCATACTCACTCTCAGCTTCCAATCTACCGAGTCCGCGTGCGTGCTAGCACAATGTGATTGGGCAATCTTCAGTCCGAGTGGACGGTGGTACCTGTGGGACGAGGTTCTGCTCTGAACACCGTCCTCACACCACTTCCTGTGCATTGCAGCCTCTTCTGTGAACTGTTGTGGGAAGACGACCACCAGAATTGTGCACTGCCACATGACGAGGGGAGTTCTGCACACATCACGCAGGTGCGGACTTGCATGGAGTCCACCAAGAAGCCCACCAACGCCACCGACAAGTAGGTGGTGAAGAGATGGAGTCTCCAGGAGTGAGCGCTTCCAAGGAGGTCATTCGCGGTTGTGTCCACCACGATGGGTCAGTTGTCGAGGTGTGGGGCGTTGGGACGCCTTCCTCTCTCTTCTGCTCGATCCCACTGCACTCTTCGTCGACTGTGGCAATTCGCTCGCCCTCACATTTCTACGGTGGAACTTGTTTGCCATCCCGAAGTCGAACAATCTCCATAAAGATAGGGGACATCGAAACAAGCTCATGGCGGTTGTCACGGAGGCAAGGAATTGCCTCTTCTCAACTAAATAATTACCAAATGTGTTTTGGTGCATCTTCCGGTATTTAGAACCTGTCATTTTCGACAGTCTAAGAATTTCGACCTCCCTTTGTTGGAACATGGAAATAAAATTAAAGCTTCAACGCTGTTCTCTCTCCGTTTTACCTAATCTCAGATGATTGCTTTGGCTTGGGCAACCGGTTACCAGTAGCAGGCTTCTCATCTATGCCGGAAAACAGTTACACACTCAGGCCGAACTGTGTCCATTTTCACCCACAAAAACCATTCGAGCAAGTATAAAAAATTGCTTTTGCCTGTCATCATGCTAATGGCATTGTCGGAACTCTCGATGGAAGTCTTGTACCCTTCCTTCCATCGTCCTTGTTGTGTCTGGAAGCCGCCAGTTCCGAGTTTGGCGTCTCGCCTCTCTTGTCCAATGCGCTCCACCCCGGCGACCGTCCCCTCTTTAGCGGACAGGCATTCGAGACGATTGGAGTGGCAAATTGCCGCAACACTGGCCGTAGACAAGCCATTGTATGGTTGAAAGGGTCCTCGAAAGTCCCAGGTCATGAGGTGCTGGCTGCGACGAAAAGTTGACCTTCTGAACCGAATGATTCAGGGCAGACTGGACTCGAACCTGAGGGTGGGATTAGAACCCCCGCCTGCCACGCAGGCATTGTTCATATGAACCCCCGATGGAGGTATTTAAAGTAACGTGTCCCGAACCGCCATCTGTTTCCGCAACCCCTAGCAAAAGTTATGCCCACCCTTCAGGGAGGCTGGAATTTCGAGGCCGACATTATTTTTAGTACCTTGTAAAAAGGAACTTTTGTGTTGAGATAAATGTCTCTCTCATACGCGGTTGGCACGCGGAATGTGCCTGATGAGGCAAGTTATTTGGCCTTTGATGTAGAGCCTCAAGTGGATTGCTTAGGGCCCCATGAGGTCACCTTTTAATTTAACCGACATTTGCATGCTATTTTCATCGGAACTCGGATCCAGGTTCTTTAAACTATCCATTTCTTTTCAGCGAGTAAAAAGGCGACTCACGGAGTTCCTGGAAAAGTCGTGACGAATTTCACTGACTTTTTTTTATTCCACCTCCCCCTCCTCCTACCGAATGTGTTCTGCCAACGTCCGTTAGTTCTAGTCGATGTGGGATTGTCGAAGGAGGGCACAATTTCTCGTCTTAGCCTATGTTCACCATTTGAGTAAAACACAGACTTCAGCTTGTTGCCTGATTGGTAACTTGACATTGAGAAGCCTCGAGACCGCTTTGGTTTTCCTCGCTTTCTTTTGTCCAAATTCGCGGTGCAGGATTTCCTTAGCCTGTAGGCGACTATCAGTCAAATAATCAGGTCTTTACATTCCACTACACTTCTACTTTCTTTGTAATCAATTCCAGAGCTAACCGGCCGGCCCAACTGTCATCCGCTCACTCATTCACTCGCTCACTCGCTCGCTCGCTCGCTCACTCACTCACTCACTCACTAACCTACCATCATTCTGTTCAAATGGAAAAAAGTTTTAAACTCAGGCGGCTAGTAAGAAGGTGGAAAACAATTTCATTTTCTTCTCAGCCAAAAAAATTGGAATTGCGACAGCCACCCACGAGGAAACGATCAACGACAAGCGAATTGGCTAAATAACTGAAACGCTAGCGAAGAAGACTGGCCCTTTGATGAAGTTGGGAATAACCAAGGCTGTGTTCATTCTCACACGATTTCGGCCTCTGGTGGCGTGGGATGTTAAGTTTGATGGCGTCGACGCGAGGCTGATCGAATTCGGCCTCGATCGGGAAGATGGCACAGCAAGACCTCGTGGAATTTCTTGTGTTCTAACCGAGAAATGATTTAACTTAGTTGTCGGACCTGGCCGGTGAATCACTCGAGGAGGCACCAGCACCGCGTTGCGGAAGGCACTCGCCTCTTGATCATGAATAATTACATATCGCTATTGACAATAAACCGGTGGTACTGTTTGACGTGGGTGATTAGATAGCCGGTTTAGAGCCACCTCAGGTGGGCAAAAGTGGCCACCAACGCGATCTCGTCATCTCCATTGGCCTGGCATCACGCAAATTTCCTATCGGTAGACGATTTTTTTATTCGACATGCACTGATATGCCGACAACCTTCGCCATTGTGCCGGTTATCGTTAACGTGGCATAGTCTTCTCGTCTTAGTGGACCTTGTTTGTGGTAAAAGAAAAATAAGCCAACCATAGTTTTGACGTTAGTTTCTAATCATAGTCCGAGAAACGCGGAATCAGCACAGAGCCAACGTAGGAGGGGAATTTTGCAAAGAGATGGAATAAGCTACTCCATTCTCCACCACCAAGTGGTTGACAACTTCCCTCAGCCTTTAGAAATTATCGAGTGAGAAATGAACGGTTGGCGAGCAATGCTGGGTCTAGATACGCAGGTGATTATGACCATGTGAATTCGATAGCCCGTAAATACTTGAAATGCTAAGCATATCTCGAATGACTTCACTTACGTGATGTAAAAAATCCCCGTAATTTACAAGTGAGGCAGTTTTACGGAATATCACTCAGTACACCCAAGAAGTTAGTGATGATGTTACATTTTGGACTGCCAATTATTTGCATGGTTGAGGGCTCTTCAAAACATTATACCTAGGGAAGCCTTTTACTGCCCTCGCGAAGTTTATAGAGACCTGCTTAATTTAATTGTCTCAGTCTTATGCTTCAAAAGATCTTAGACTACAGATTTTATACTCATACTTTAAGATTAGATTGGCTCTTTAATTGGTAAACAAATTAAAAAAACAATCGTTAGGTCCTTAGGCAAAAAAGACGACGATTAAATATACCCAGGGGAAATAAAAATAAGTAAGTGTTTTCCTGCTCTTTCAAGCCAAATTGCTATTCACTCTCTTGTTTAAATGTTTTGAGTTCAAAGACCTTACATCATTTTCGTTGCCCCGTTTTTCATATTCCAACTTTTTTTTAAATTGGTTAATTTAGAATGTAAATACATTGAGCAAAGCCGCAAGTTTACGGACTCGTCGATGCAAATGAAATTCTGTGTTGCTGCGATACACGACGTAAACGGAGTTAGACTGGTCCACAGGACGTAGTGATTTGACTACAGCTGCACTGTCTAGCCACCAGTGGCCTCCATTCCTCTCCGTTGTGTACGCACTTATGGGTCTTCCATGCCCGTCTGCACGATCAAAATAAGTCTCCATCCACTATCAACTAACTTACTAGGATCGCTGAAAATAACCTACGACTCTGAGCAGTACCTTCTAATTACCCGCAATCTGCATAATTGAGGAGGAGAAAAGGAGGGTGTGGACGACTCTAAAGAAACACACCTCTCTACCTCATTGCTACGTCACCCCAGTTATCATGTTTCTTCCCCCATTTCGCGGAATTAACCCACTTGACGAATTCACCAAATGATGCCATACTCACTCCTACCTCCTCGCCTCCTCCCAGGAGGCCGGGAAAGTCGTCTGCGGTCATTCTGCCGTGTCGGCCGTCTCATGCGATGTCGCCTCGAGGATGGAAAACCCTGCCAAAATTCAGTGTTTTTTCAAAAGATTTCCGTCTCGTTCTCTTCCAGTGTGGATCACAATCTCTAGGCTGCTACGTCACATCGCAGTACCCTAAAGGCGAAGTCGGGAATGACATAGATCAAGCGCCCTGACTTAGCCTGCCATCTGCAAATACCTTCTTTTTGAGTGTTACTAATTTTTAAGATCATGTCGGTTTGAATTTCGACATGTTAGCCAAACAATGTTCTAGAAACAATGTCGAAGACATGTGGATCGGGGAGATGGGAGAACGCCTAGAGGCGAGAGTGACCTTGACCGAGCAGTCACCGAAATTCAGAAATTTAATCAAAAAAACAAAACCATTATTTACAAACCCGAACATTTCTTTGGAAGGCTACTGCATTTAACACTTCCATAAAAACATTTCAACTCAACTGGGGGGGGGGGGGGCGAGTCGTTGCTAGGCTCACAGTGGCTCGCCTCACTCCCAGTTGGGCTTTAGCTTCATTCCAATAAAAATTCCCTTTCTCCAGAAGTATGCACGCAGTTAATTGGTCATTCAAGTGACCATTTGTTGAATTGCGGTATCAGTTTTCTTATGGACCAAAGCTTCAACTGGTGGGGTGGGCTGTCGCGTGTTGATTTAAGCAAAACGGAGGGGATTTGGAAAGGGTGAGACTCAGGTCTCCTTGTAAACGTAAGGGCTCCATCTTTCCCATGAGGAGAGAGAAAGTGCCTGATCAGAGAATCGCGTGGAGGGCAGTTGACTAAATTTACGTTGACCAAAAGACGCGAGTATTTTGCCCATTCCAGTCCACTGAGTTTCAAATAGCCATCTGCCTTCAGCGTGGTGGACAGGAGGGAGTGGCGATGCGGAATGCCAATTTCGAGAAGGCCACGACATTCCGTTTTCATCAAATGTCGATGTCAATGAAATTGTGATTTATTATTTAATGGAAAGATCAACAAATCTTCCGACTCGCATGAATTTGAGTCTGAGTCTTAAAAGCACTCATAACGAGAAAGCGGAACTCAGTCGTCAAGCCAGAAATGGGCACAGCAGCGATGGATTGGGTTTAGGATGAAGAGAGGAGGCGGGACCGATTTAACGAGTTAACTTAAATGACAAAATAGGTTTTTTTCGGCTGATAATTTGCCTCATCAATTCTTAACTTCTACATAAACATGAAAGACCACACAGGGAGAAAAATCACTTACCCATTTGAGATCTCACAAAATACTAGTCAAACCATTGAGAGGATCCTATTGCCAGCTTCGTGATCAGAAGTCCACGCCGCATTCTGATGAAATTAGAATAAATTGGAGGCTTCACTTAGTAGTAAAGGGACCAAAAAAAGGTACTGCACAATTTGATCTGTCCGCAACACCCCTGAAGGCGGTGGGAAGTGAGGAGTTATTTCGGCAAGTGTCTCGATGAGCCTCGGACGCATCTCGGATGTTGTTTTACGAGAGTACGAGAGGTCCCACGGTCCACCGGGAAGCCCTGTCCCTTCAACGGCAATTTACGAGACGTGGTGCATGATCGACTCTCTCTTTCTATCACTTACTGCACCCGTACCGAGGCAGCAGATTAACTAAAAGAAAGTTGATTCACGTTGGTCTCAAGTGTGTGTGAACGGACAGTGTGGCCATGGCCACAGACGGAGTTCATTTACGCCATTGTTTTTTTATATGCGAACTTAAAGAAGGAAAAGATGATGCGGATGCTCGCAGAGATGCATTGAAAGTGCTCGGTGAGACAGAACTTCTGTTAGGAACATGCAGAAGGATGCTTCGAAAAGTGGGAACAGGTGATTTGACTTGTGTGGTTGATCATATCGCGGGCGAGCCTGTTTGATCGACGACGCTGCTGTTGAGACGATGTTGGCACAGAGATCTTTTCTGACCAGATGGGGGATTGCAGCAGCAAGACCAAAAATTTCAGCTCAATTTGCAACATTTTGAACCCCATGGGGAGGTGGGTTTGGTGGGCGAGTAAATTGTTAGTCAAGATGGGTGCCACGCATGAAAGATGAACTGGGCTGGAATTGGATGACCGGGTTGTCGCGTGCACATCTCTGCTTTGCCCTCCTTCCTTGAACCGGGATAATAAGTGGGGAAGGAGAGTTGATTGAATTGCCAACGAAAGGACGTAAGGGAAAGGGCAGATTGGAGAGCGGGCGGAGAACCTCGCCCTTCCACACTCGCGGATGTTGTGGGCGGCACATGGTGGGACATTCGTGAGCATGCATCATGAGCCTTGAAAAGGGAGCAACAGCTGAAGTCGGAAAAGTGTTGTCAGCAATTGGGTGATTGAAAGACAGCAGTGCAAGGAGAGAGACCGACGATGTTGGACGAGGGAAGGAGAGCAGTGGCATCATGGCAGTGCGAGGCCAATGCTGCTAAGTGGGCTTGTCAAAAGTCGCAGAAGTGGGCTGGGCACTTCTGTCGCATCCACCATATTGGGCCGGACGTAGGGAGTCCCTCCGACATCACTTGGTCTTGGCTAAAAGGTGGGAAAGGTAGGCCGCTGGGAGTTCAGAAAGGTTAGCTGCGTTGCAATTCACGCCGGACTGTGCTCGGAGACAAAGTTGGTGGGTCGAGACCCACGTGACGGAGGGGAAGGAGGATGAGGAGAAGCAGGGGGGAGAGTATAACGCCGGGCAGTGTATGGGAGACTTGCTTCATCCGTCAGTCAATGACGGTGGAGGGAAACAAAGTGAAGGCGTTTTAATTGACGGAGGTAGAGCAAGATCCGCACTTGTATTCCGTAGTGCGGGTGGAGGTGGAGGTGGAGGTGGAGGTGGACGGTAGTGTGTGAGGAAAGTGTTTTTGGCTGACGAGAGCGATGACATCGCAGGGGCTACGGGACTACTGTCTTTATGTCCATTTAGTGTATAACTCCTTTTCATTTCAGACATTGAAATTCCGCAATACGGTTATCCATAAACGTGGACTCTCCTCCCCTCCTTGTCAATGCAAACAAAACTTAAAACCGTGTAGTCATTGCGAATGAACTCCACGCGACCTTCAGTTGCCCTGACTAGTCTCTCCTCGTACTCGTCCTCGTCCTCCTCCTCGTCCTCCTCCTCCGCCTCCTCCTACACCTACGCCTATTCCACTATCGCAAGCAACAATAAGCAAAAGAACTTATTGTCATTTTGGGGACCTTGTTTGATCCTCCACCCACTTTCTTTGTCTGTCTGTCTGTCTGTCTGTATGCGTGCCTTACAGCAATGCCAAATATCACCCCTGTGGCACTTAAGTCTCCCTAGCAAAATTCTAAATTTTGTTTTGCTTTTTCTTCCACGCCTCTCCCATCCCACCTCCCATTTGTGAAACCTTATCATTTGAATGCGTTTATATGAATGTAGATGATTTTAATTTGCGTGCAAAATACTTTATCGACTCGGGATAAATAGGCCCAAGCTGCTGGTTGGCGGGATCGAAAAGGCCTCGCGATCACCAAGGGTGTTTGCGGCCCGAACCACTACAAAGTCAGCAATAGAGCCGCAATATGCACTGGAAGGGGTTAAGGAGATCCCTTTCATAGTAGCTTTTCAAATCTTTCTTAGATTAGAGGTCTTGTCAATCGCGGCTTTCGTGAGGCGGCAGGAGGGGGAAAAGTTAGATATAGAGGCCCCTATATTTTGGAACAAATATCCTCTTCTTAATGCAAAGATAATCAGTCGTTGGACTTGCAAGATGTACATTTAAGGACAGCTTCAATACGAGCTCGCTTATCTACGGTCCTGAGTAGGCGAGTCAACGGAGCATCTATGAAAGGAAAAACGAATTTCGTTCCAGTAGTGATTAGTCGACTAGTTAGGCACGGACACCAATGTGGTTTGGAGTGTTAGCAATGCTAAAATTGGTCATTATTCTTATGCTCTTTTAGAGTGCACATCTTGTGTTTCTCTGAATGCAGCCTACCACAGAAAGTTATGAGAAGCATTAAATTTATCCCAATTCCAATGTTATTCCGAAGTTTCTCCTCTTTTCCTCAGCTTCGGTCGGTTCCCGCTTCCCAGTACCTTGTCTCTCTCTACAAGGCATTCTTGGTGCTTGGAGAGAGCAATTAAATTCACAGGGGGTAGAGACTGGCCTTCCTCCATTCTCCTCCGTATTTTCCTCTCCTTCTTCGCTATAGATGTGTTCTTCTCTCCTCCCGCCCCCTGACCTCGGAATCGGGTAGCGCGTATACAAATTGCAGAATTGTCTTGTACATAAGGAACTTTTTTTTAATGAGGGGATAGGCAAAAGACGAAGAAAAAGAGGACTACTGTCAATCAAAAGTGGCGGAGGTGATTTAAAACCAACCCACCTCGGTGGACATGTGGTGTGAGGCCAGATGAGAACGAGGGGAGAGGAAGACGAGAGAAGTATGCACAGTGAAAGACAAAGGAGAAGGAGGACGAGGAACGAGGCTAGAGCTATAGGAATAAGATTAAAATTACGTTAATTGGCTCCAATAAACTAACTATTAGAGCATAAATTGTTGGGGAGGTGGGACGGGGGGGGGGGGGAAATTGAGAAAAACAGGGGATGGTACCGAGCCAGTCCCATCGGTCCGCCTCGGTCCCGCGCACACGTTCCCTCTTCCGAACTTCGTGCTGCTGAAATATCAAGAGGCCCGCCTGTGTGCGAGCGAAACGGCAAAGGAGAGATTTATACTTGGTCGCTCTATTCTAATGATATGACCTTCTGGTGCGGAACACAACCTAAAAGGCCGAGAGGGTGTAGCTGCGAGACGGGGGCAGACGCGAACAAGGAAGTGGATCACTACTAATCGTCTCGCTCATATTTTTTGCAATTGTTTGTACAACTTTCTTTTCCTTCAAAGACTGATTTAACTCGTCGTTCTAATTGGGGTAAATAGCCAACAATATTTCCAACTGCTGACCGAACGGCACCCAGTGAAACAGGCTAATTCATCCATTTGACTGGTCGAACTTATAAATAATCATCACGAGACGCTATCTTCCGAAATGCACACGCGATTTATTCAACGCGACGGAAACTCGATACCTGAAGTAAGGTCCCTCGTATGACGTAGTTTGTCGCATTCCGTGTCCAAGCCATGAAATTGGGTGTCTAATTTGATAGGGTGGTGGAGGTGGGATCTTAGCTGGGTGTCCACCACAGTCGCGAGATGAACCTAATAATACCCACATGATAATACGAATATAACAAAAATTTGAAATAAAATCTTACTCAGGGGAACGATTGTTATTGAAATAGAAAACAGCCTATGCCTTGCATTCTACTACTAAAAAATTTCCCATGGCCAGGAATAGGTTTTAGGTTATCATACCAACTAACACACCAATCCATACAAAACCAGACAAACCAATGCAACCAACTATACATGAAGAGAACTTTGCTACCACGCAAATAATTGATTAAAAAACTGACACGAGATTTTCTACTGCCAAATAAGTTCGCATCGTGGAAAAACAACTTTGCTTTCTCGGGAATATGAGACGGAAATGAGAGCCGAACGGTAGAAAAAGCAAATCCACAAGGCGGTGTAAAAGTTGAGTGGATAGTATGAACAAGGTCTTGTTATCACGTGGGTACATGACAAGTTGGCTCAATGACTTCGCTAGTTGCTGCCAGCTCAAGCTAAGGTAACACGCGTTGCAAAAAGATATGTGCAAAGACCCCACAGCAATAGCCTAGGGCAAACTTCGCACGACGGAGACAAATTACAAAGAACACAGAAGAGTGAAAGCCAGACTTTCAGATCTAACCAAACCAGCAACCAACAAACACAGGGTCCGAGAAAGCCAAGTTACCAAGTACCTAAACTAACCACATCGTTGCGAATTACCACACTGACTTTAGCAAAAAAAAATGGAGATGAGACTTCTAACCATAACCTCTTTATCAGTAGGAATAGCGCAACAATAATTCTGAGAGCGATAACGAATGGACTAAATTCAGGCAAAGTGACTTTTAGCAAGTACAATAGCGGGTAAAACTGGTAATTTTATCTTAACCCATTGACCCGAGCACAAATAAAATATCGCAAAAATTTGTCGAGTGGAGACGAGCTAAGTGGACCCGCCAACACTTTTTTCTTGGGTGAGAGAGAAGTGCACTGTACCGTATTGCGAGTACGAAGCAGAGGATGTGGAGAAAGGTGGGTGGGTGCGAGAGGGAGAAACAACTTGTTAAGTCATCATAAATCTCATAGTCACAACGAATAATCCAAAAAGCCAACCCACCCCAATGAAGACAAGATAAGCTTATTTGCGAACTACACAAGCGATAGCATCATACAAAAACCCACCACCAGGCAACCAAACAAGAAGATTGTCATCCATTGATGGTTTGTTTCAAACTCCATACCATAAAGTAATCTCAAATCTTTAAGGAGATTCATAGTTGACAAAACCACCACAACCTCCCACTCAGTAACACTATCATACAATCACTATACTTATGGGATGGCCAAACAAACATTCACCGTAAAAACAAATCAGTGGAAGGTCGAGCAGAATCTGAGCCAACAACGTCGACGCAAGAGTAGCAGAATGACACGATGGGAATCTAGCAGCAAAGAGAGGAAAGGCCGTCTCCACACAACCACACAAACGCCCCCACACACCACCAACACCACACCCAACAAACACCAAGCACAAAACCAAGCCACCCACCCACTACCCCCCACCCCACACCTGCACCCGCACACCGAACCAAACCCCAACCCCATCGCAACTGACCTCATCGTGGTGTACACACCAACCCATGCACCGCGAAATGACCTCCTTGGAAGCGGCCTCACTCCTGCGGCCAGACTCGATCTCTTCCACTCCATACTCTACACTTAAAAACACCGCCACCTTGTCGGTGGCGTTGCAGTTTTTATCGGCTTCTTGGCTGGACAAAACCACTCCATGCAAGTCCGACCTACGTGATGTGTGCACGCACCAAATCCCCTACGTCCATGTCCACCCCAAACAACATGTGGCAGTGCACAATTCCTGGTGGTCGTTCTTCCCACACCGGTTCCAGTAAGAGGCTGCCATGCACAAGAAGTGGTGTGAAGGGACGGTGTTCAGAGAGAACTGTCCCACATACACGTCCACTCGGACTGAAGATTGCCACAATCACATTGTGCTAGCAGGCCAGCGGACTCGGTAAAGATTGGAAGCTGAGATGAGTATGGGAGGGGAGGAAGCTCTTCTGGCCCAGTGACAGCCCTGAAATTCCCACAAAAAGGTTAGAGAGACGTGTACGAAGGAGTGGAACAAGTTGGGGAAGGGTGGGAGGAAATGGAAGGAAGGAGGGCAGGAAAGAAGGAAAGGCAAGAGGCAGTTGTGTGATGCAATGAGAGCAGGCACCACGCGGCTCTAACGGTTAAACAATAGAAAGTTTCTTCCTCCACAACTTTCACGGATCGACACAATCCTCTGGCCTAATCACCACAAAGACCATAACACTGACCAATCACCCCTACACAACCCCCCACCATCACCCCAAACCACACACACACCAAAACACCAAGCACCCACACCACCACCGCTCCAACCCCAATTCCTACACCCACACACACAACCAAAAAAAGAATCCCAACACACACAACAAACGCCACGCTGACTTAAATTTTTTGCGTTCCCGATTCCAGGTAGTTGGGGAACGCAGACCGTTTTCTCAAGTGAAATTATGCAAAGCACAAGAGTCATAAACAACTATGACAACAAAGGCAATCCCAGTAATGTTGTGGCCTGCTCTCACCACAAACACCCAGACATCTCAATAAGTGTGTGGTTTACTATTGCATCGCGGCACCTTTCTACAAACTTCGTGGCTATCGAAATACCTTCGTAACTATGCACTCCGTTCGGTGTGTCGCCGTGACGGTTATAACCCCAACCCAACCGGACGGAAAATGGTGGGGACTTTGGGGAGTTTTGGAGGGAGGATTGGAGGGACGATGAGACAAGCGCTCTGGTCGAAGACGCAGCCACGATCCCATAGACAGACACTGTGATTATCTCAATACGGCTTCATCGCTCACACAATTCGACCTTGTGCTTGATGGCCCCGTCAGAGATGGAAAAGGCAGAAATTCGAATAGGGAGCAATGATGACTGTAGACATCGCCAGACTACTACTAACGCAGGTGGTCCTCCAATTAAATAGTAAAATAACAGGACCAACACAAAACAGCACGTGCCCCATTTACCTGTGACGAAGTGCCAATTTAGCTCAGAAATGTTCACTCAGAACCCGC